>PVJA010008015.1:0-66145 GCA_004027025.1 Myocastor coypus | reverse complement strand
ATAATACTGCGGCAGATGACAAGCAGGCATAGGAGGAGAGGGCTGCTAAGCTGAAGGAAAAGCATGGAAAGGACATCGCTGCCTACCGGGCTAAAGGAAAACCTGATGCAGCAAAAAAGGGAGTCATCAGGGCTGAAAAAAGTAAGAAAAAGAAGGAAGAGGAGGAGGATGAGTAGGATGAGGGTGGAGAGGGGGAAGAAGATGAAGAGGATGAGGAGGATGAAGAGGATGATGATGAATAAGTTGGGTCTAGTGCAGTTTTTTTTTTTCCTTGTCTATAAAGTATTTAACCCCCTATACACAACCCCTTTTGAAGAAAAAAAATTGAAATGCAAAAAAAAAAAAAAAAAAAAAAATGCTGAACAATATCTTACTAGCTGTTTGGGTCACACATTTTGCTTAACTCTTCATCTGCAGATAAACATGTGGGTTCCTTCCACCCTTTTGCTGTTGTGAGTAATCCTGCCAGGAACATGGCAGTGCACATACCAATTCAAGACTCAGTTCTCTGGGGTATATTCAAGGCATAGACTTGCAGAATCATATGGTAGTATTCTTTTTACTTTTTAAAAAACAATTTATTCATTTGGTACAGGGTCTCATTATGCAGCTTGGACTCTGATCCTCCTATCTCAGCCTCCCCAGTGCTGGGATTCCAGATAGGTATATGTTTTTATTAAACTTGTTGTTTTGAGATAACTGTAGAGTCACATGCTGTTGTGAGAAATAGCACAGAGAAGTCCTGTGTCCATTCTACTTGCCCTGATGATAACATCTTGAAAACAGACAAGTGTCACAGCCCAGATGCTAACAGAAAAGCAGAGCAGATGCAGGGCTCTCTCCACCACGGCCTGACCTCTGTCCTACCACAGTCCTGCCTCAGCCTCTGGCAGTTACTAGCCCATTCTTTGTTTTGATTGATTGTGTTGTTCCAGAATGTTCTACGAGTGGAAGCCAACAGCATGTGACCTTTTGGACCAGGATAGTTTTCTGGAGTCTTGGCCAGTATTTGTTTAACCATTCACCTGTTGAAAGCCATGCAGGCTTTTCCAGCTTTCTGGCCAATGAAAAATAAAGCTGCTCTAAACATTTTTTTTTTTTTTTTTTTGGTCTTTTTGAGACAGGGTCTTGCTATGCTATTCAAGCTGGCCTTGAGCTCACTTCTGTAGCCCAGGCTGGTCTCGAACTCACACTTGTCTTCCTGCCTCAGCCTCCCAAATGCTGGGATTACAGGCATGCACCACCACGCCTGGCTTGCTGTAAACATTCTTCCGTGGTCATATTTTCAGTCTTGTGAAATACTTGTCTCCAAGTACAATTGCTAAGTTCTGTGGTAGTTTGTAAGTTTTTTTCATAAGAAACTTCTGACACTTTTTTTTAGACAGGCAATATTATTCTATATTTCTGCCACCAGTGTATGAGTCATCTAATTTTTCTGTTTTCTTTTTCTCTAGCAGTGTCACTTTTTTATTATGTTCCTTGTGATAGGTGTGTGGTGTATTTCATTGTTTTGCTCTTTGGATCACTAAATATCAATGGTTTTGAACATGTTTTTGTGTGTTTGCTTACCATCTGCCTGACTCTTAAGTGAAATGTTTATTCAGGAGTTTGACTGCTTCTAAGCGGATGATTTGTTCTTGTTTTGTACTGTTGAGTTTTTTTTTTTTTTTTCTTTTTTTTAATGTTCCAGGATATTTTACAGAGCAAGCATTTAAAATCTGTTCTTCAGAAAGATTGTGAGAGCAAAGCCAGCCTGGAATGTAGTCTCTGTTTTCTAATCACTGTTATTTATTTATTTATTTATTTATTCCTTTGGTACCAGGAATCAAACTCAGGACTCTACTTGCTAGGCAGGCACTGTGCCACTGAGCTATGTCCCCAGCAAGTCCCTATTTCAAAAGCGACAATAACAAAAATCTCCAAATCTTTCTTTCTCATTGAACCCAGAGCCTTATGCATGCCAAGAATATGTTCTACTGGGCTATATACCCTTAACCCCAGCATTTATTTATTTATTTATTTATTTATTTTTTACCCCAGCATTTAAAATTTTATTTATTTATTTATTTTTAGTTTTCTGAAACAGAGTCTCACTGTGGTAATATAGGATGGCCTTGAACTCATAGCAGTCCTCCTGGCTCATCCTCCTGAGTTCTGGGATCACAGGTGTGCCTGCCAGGCCTGAGTAGCATTTTTGATTTTGATGAAGTCTTAGTTTACAACTTTTTCTTCTTGTTTGGATTGTTATTTTGAGATCTAGGAACGGTTTGCCTAGCCCCTGCCTCCTGACTTTCTTGAACTAGGGATGGAACTGAGGGCTTTTTGTGTGCTGGGCAAGTGCTCTGTCACTGAATCTCACCTTCAGCCCTCTCCTGTGATGTTGTTCAGTTTTACATTTAAGGCTGAAACCCATCTGGGGTTAATTTTAAGAAAGCCATGAGGCTTGTCATGCTCACGCTGTGGTCTACTGTTGTCCAGAGCCTCCAGGACCATTTGTTGAAAAAAATCACCTTTCCTCTACTGATTGGCTTTGCACCTTTGGCAAGGATCATGTCCACTTGAGCGTGTGTGTGTGTGTGTGTGTGTGTGTGTGTGTGTGTGTGTGTGTGTGTCCTATTTTCGGGTTCTCTGTTCCATTCCATTGACCTTCTACTACCATCACTGAGGCTTGCTCACCCGGCTCAATGCATTTTTTTTTTTAAAGAATTTTTTATTTTATTTATTTATTTTTTTCTTGTTTCAGAACCTTTGTTTGTTTATTCACTCATTTTCATGGCCAGCTCAGCCCGCCCCGAGGGCAGGGCTGGCGCAGCATGTGGTGCCGGGGATCAAACTGAGGTCCCTGAAGCTGCCCAAGCTTTCCCAAATAGGCGCTTTAGACCACTGAGCCATCCCGCCAGGCCCCGGCTCTATGCATTTTTATCAGTTGGACCAATTCTTTGTACTTTAGTCTTTTTTCAAAATTCTTTTTTCTACGTATTTTCTTTCTCAAGGAAATTTTAGAGTTGTTTATATCTACAAAAAAATTCTTGCTAGGACTTTATAGAAAATTTGTTGAACCTATGTGCCAGCTTGGGCACTGGCCTCTTCAGCATGTGAACCCTTCCATTCCTACATGTGGTGTTTCTCTTCGGGTGTGCTGAGCTGCTGTATTTCATCAGCACTGTGTAGTCTGTTCAGAGTCATGTCCATGTCATCTTAGATCTATAGCAGAGTGTTTCTCAGCTGCGTTAGGCTTATTTATTTGGCTAAGGATCAAACCGCCATCCCTGTGCCTGACTGGGATTGCCCACACAGACACTTAAGCCACTGAGCTAACCTGAAAACCCCTGGCATAGTATTTTTAATTTCACTTTCTACATATTTATTGCTAGTCATTAGATGTTTATCTTCTGAGACCTTGCCACTTAGTAGGTTTTTTGTTGAAAGTTTTCTACAAAGTCACTTTGTAGACTCCTTAGAACTTTGTCACAATAGGTCACCTGCCATCCCAGTGCTGGGGAGGCTGAAGATAGGAGATCACTTGGAGGCCGAGCTGTGTTTTGAGACACTGTACCAAATACATAAAATTTAAAAAAGATATACCTGTATTGAGTTAATTTGTATATCCTGTAATTCATGATTAGGGAATATAACTCAATGGTTTTTGCTGTATTCATAGAGGTATGGAAACATGACTGCTAAATTCCAGAACATTTTCATTGCAGGACACTTCGGCTGTGTCACCCCATGCTCCTGCCTCCATGCCCTTGGGTTCAATAGAATACTTATTTCCATCTATCTGTCTGTTACAATATGTGGTCATCTGTGACTGGTTTCTTTCATCTAGCATAATGTTGAGATATTAAATATTTAAAATTTTTTAACTTCATATGATAGATGACAAGAAGATAGAGCTTTTGTGAATGGGAAAGGGACTAATGGGTGGGGTAGAAGAGAAAAGGATAAAAGCGTTTTTCAGATTTGTCTGTTATGGCAAATAGAGCTCCAGATCATTGATGTTTACAGTTGAGCCGCATTTCATTATAGGAATGCATTTACATGTATTCATCTGGGAAGTAAAAAGAGCACAGGTGTGTTCTGCCCATGTACCAGCGTCTTACAGTGAAGGTGGTCGTCAAGCACTACAAGCACGTAGTAGTAAAGTTTTTGTATTATAGACTTCATTTTGGGGGGCAGTTTATGATTCCTAGAAAAACTGACAGGAGGATCCAGAGAGTTCCTATACACCCCATCCTGTACCCCATGGCTCCCCACCATCAGCACCCTGAACCAGAGGGACTCCTCTGTTCTAGGTGGTGCACCCGCCCCAGTGTGCTTCCCACCCCCAGTCCATAACTTTACACCGGGGTTCATTCTCGGTGTTGGGTAGTGTGGACCTGGATCGGATGTTCAGTGACACTGGTCCCTGCTGGATCAAGTAGAGCAGCGATGGCAAGCCTCTTCTAGCTTTCACTGGTACAGACAGCCTGCTGCAGCTGCATGCTGTAGGTTCTCCACTACTGATAGGGTATTTCACTAACCTGCTAACAAACCTCCAAATAGTTTTTGATGGTAACAAATTAGAAATCTAAAGACTCCTCTGTAGATGGATGGATAAATGCGTATTTTAATTTTTATTAATCCATGTTTGCAGTGCATGCTGGTCTTGTTCACGGTGAGGAGTTGGTACACAGAACACATCTTCATGATTTTTACTTCCCGAATAAATGCATACTAACACATTCATATAATGAAATGCTGTTTAACTGTGAATACAAATGGTCTGGAGCTACATTTGCCACCTCGGATGAATCTCAGAAGTGCTAGTGAGTGAAATGAGCCAGCGGTAGGAGTCATGGTTGCTAGCAGCCATACAGTCCTGATGGCAGCTATGTTAGCACACTCTGTGGTGCCTGTGCCAGGCTCCATTCCCTTCATCAGGACTGCTTGTCATCAGGACGAAGCAAAGGGCATCTGCAGAAGGCTTTGGGGTGTGCACAGTAATACTACAGAGGCATATGTGCACAGAGGCATACGCACTCGGTAGTGTGTAAAAACCTGCACTGCATGAACACAAAGCCCTAGGCAGTGTCACCTCTAGGTGGAAGGGGGCAGGAGGGTTCTGAGGGTACCTCTTATGTCATGTTCATTGTCTTAATTGGGGTGGTAGATGTGGGTGTTCATTAATCTTCATCTTTTTGGTGTGTCTGATATATTTCACAGTAATTTCAGAAAGAACAGGACCTGTACAAGAGGGCGTAGAGAGAGCTACATTGGGGATTTTCAAATGATTGATTTGTATATGCTCATAGGTGCATGCACTGGTCTTGGAAAGAGGAATACAACCATTAATCGGGCCTAGCACTGGTGAAGGCCTTGGGGGCTAGGGAGGAGAAAGACGTATTTCTCTGGTCCCTTTAGAATTTTCTACCACATATATTATCTCTTCATTAAAAAATTAACCACGGTTTGAATGTTACTCCTTTTTGCTTTGCCAAGCAGTTTTCATCCAGGACCTCAGTTGCATTGACAAAGGTCCTGGAGCTACCTTGTCAGTGTTTTGCATGGAATGTGGGAGGACCAGAGCAGTTCTTTGGTTGGTGGTGGAGGCCTTGAATCTAGGAGTTGGCTACCAGATGAGGGTCTTCCTTCCCTCCATGGGCAGTGAAGCTTAGTGCACCTGTCTCCCTCTGCTCCCCTGGGTGAACCCACCAGCTCCTTATCAGTGTGGGAGAGAAGTGGCTGCAGTGCCTTTCTGAGTGCTCAGTAGGGCTACACGAGCTGCCATGGCCCCAGAGGTGTCTTCATGCAGAGCTTGAGCCACAGTCATGGTTTCAGGTGTCCCCCTGTGTCTCCTCTTACCTGAGGTTTGCAGGTAGGATTGTACTGCAGAAGCTTATTCTTTTTTTTTTTTTTTTTTTTTTTTTTTGTCTTTTTTGAGGCAGGGTCTCGATATTTAGTTCAGGCTGGCCTGGAGCTCACTTTTGTAGCCCAGGCTGGTCTCGAACTCGCACCAGTCCTCCTGCCTCAGCCTCCCAAGTGCAGGGATTACAGGTGTGCGCCACCACACCTGGCTCCAGAAGCTTATTCTGTGCCCAAGGCACAACAGGTATGGGGATCATTGGTGGGTCTGTTTGTAGAGTTCTTTTGGCCGTGACATTTCTGGCTCCACAGGTATTAGGACTGGAACTTGTGTTTCGAGCCAGCCCCCCCCCCCCCCCCCCCCGTTGGCTCTGCCTGCCTGGGGGGCGGGGCTTGAACAGCAGTCCTTGTTCTTACCTCAGCTTGCCTACTCAGGTGCTTTAGATCACTGAGCTATTTCACCAGCTCCAGCTAGTCCTTGTGGGCCTGCAGTGGCTGGTACCACAATTTGAAACACTGCCTTCGAGCTCCTCTTTAAGTTGGGTACTAATGTGGTGGAAGGCTGGTTAGATGGCACACGAAGAAGCAGTTCTTGCCACTAACTCCTTGTGTGCACGTGGGTGGCACTCTGGTGGCCTCTGGATAAAGGAGACAGATACCCTGTGCTTGCAGGAAGTGTAGTTTTTGCCTCACACCTTCCCCTGGATTCCCATTGTGTGAGGTGGAGCGCAGCCTTCTATACAAAGCTGGAAGTCCCCATCCATGTAGTGCAGCCAGAAGAACCGATACCCAGAAGTCTTGGGTGGAGCCCTCCTTTCTGGTGGTGTGAGATGGTTCAGCCATTGCAGGCAACTGTGGCAGTTCCTTACTGAGTTCAACATGGACTGGCTGTGGGGCCCCAGGAGCCTGCTCTTAGTGGTAGTCCCCAAAGAACTGAAAACAGATGCTCAAATACAAACTTGCACACATGTGTTCATGCCCACATTTTTTTGCTATAGCCAGAGATAGGTGCAGCCTGAGTGTCTTCTCACATGTGATTGTCTTAGTCACTCTCCTGGTCACTGGAACAAAAACCTATTTAAGCCAGGTGTGGTAACACATGCCTATAATCCCAAGCACTTGGGAGGCTCAGGCAGGAGGATCAGTGAGTTTGAGACCAGCCTGGGCTACAAAAGTGAGCTCAAGGCCAGCTTGAACTGCATAGCAAGACCCTGTCTCAAAAAGACAAAAAAAAAGGGGGGGGGCTGGGTAGATAGCTCAATAGAATAAGCGCTTGTCTGGCAAACATCAGGGTCTGATTTCAAACCCCAGTTCCGCATTAAAAAAAAAAAAAAAAACCCAAAAAACCATGGAGAGGTTTATTTTGGTGCATTGCTTCAGTCCCTCGTTGGCTCCAAGCAAAAGGAGGACAGTGGAAGAAAAGGTGCTCAGCCATGGCAGTCAGGAAGCCAAAGGGGAGTGCTGGGGATGAGAGCCCAGCCTTTCTGGCCTGGCCTCCAGGAGCCTGCTTCCAAGTAGACCCCATTTCCTGACAGCACATTCAGCTCCTGGACTCCTCAGATTGGTGAATCCACTGAGGATGCAGAACAGTTTAGATCTAAATATGTAATATTGGCCTATCCATGTAACAGAATATGAGTCATAACGCATGAAGTTCAGACACATGCTTCAACCTAGATGCCTCTTAAAACTTGATAACAGGATTCAACTACAGCAGCACAAAGTTTTATCTAATTTTATTTTAAAGAGTAAAAATAGCAGAAACAAAGAAAAAACAATAACAAGAGTACATATAGTACAGAATTTCAAAACAAAAATTTAATCATGGTTGCATTACATATTTTCATCATCAAATCAGTTTAGATCAACAGACATAGGTATGTAAGACTGATTAAACAGTTAAACATTAACACTTTCAATAAACAATTTTTTTTTCTCTTCCAAATGAATTTTGTATTTAAGTCACTCTTCTGATGTTGCACGATCTTGCACGATCGTTATATGAAATGTCCATCATAGGCAAATCTGCAGAGATGCTGAGGAGATTCGTGGCTGCTGGAGAGGAGTGAGGTGGCATGTGGTTGGTTTTCTGGAAAAGTACTGGCTCTGCTGTTCCAAGAGAGACATAACTGTCCTGGTCTTTTCCTTCCCTTCCTGCTTTGGAAGAGGCTGTGTTTGTGGGGCATTAACAGCCTTAGACTCCTGTCTGGTGATCAGTTTGAGGGAAAGGCTGAGGTGTCAGATCAAAGCCAGGGATTATTCACTTCTCCCACGAGTGCTTGAGGACACTTTGTTCCAGGTGCCGAGTCAGTGGATAAGACAGAACAGTGGTGTTTCAAACCAGTGGCACACGTGACACAGTGGCCTGTTTATATCGTTGAAAACCCCAAAAAGGTCATCATCGCTGCCCTAGGGCCTTCACACTACACCCCAGCCCCTTTAATATTTGAGTCTTAGGGTCTTGCTGTGTTGCTAAATTCCTGGGCTGGGTTTGAACTTGCAATCATCCCACCTCAGCCTCCCTCAGTGCTGGAGTTGCAGACGTGTTCTACCATACATAGCACTGTAAGCCACTTTTAATTACAGAGATTTTGCTATTTGTAGCCAAATATGGTTTCCACTGAGGCAACTGTTGAATTGGTATGTTTCTATGAGTATGAGTAGAGATGTTTACAGTGGTGTGAAGCTGTCCTGGTCACACAGCTGGCAAGTCCCTGAAGTTGGATGTGTGACAAGAATTCAAGGCTGGAGCCCTCTGCTGCTTAAGTCTTACTTAGACCCACCCCACTCTCTGCTCAGAACTAACGCAGTGTCTGTTCCTCTAGGCTGAGGCAGGTGCTGCAGTTTGTAGCAACACTGGATGATGGGGAAATTGTGCTCTTTGAGGCAGAGTATACAGCGCTGCTGTAGCAGTGAACATGGGAAATTACACTTAAGTGTCCAACTAAAAGTGGACCTGGTCTGTGGGATATTATGCCACTGTTTCCAGAAAGGGTTGGAGACTTGGCTGCCACGTGAAGAAAGTGGAGACAACAACGTAACAGCATTGCAACTTAACCTGAGGCAGGAGAATGTGTCAAGGAGCTTGGTACCCCAGCCAAATGCTTAAACAGCTTGGTGGCAGGGCCACGGGCCATGCTTTGCCCACTTTTCAGTGTGCACAATTGCGTAGTTGCACAGCTGTGAAATTCAACCTCACCCCAGGGGTGGGGTGGAGTGGGGTGGGATGACCCCAACAAGTCCCAGGAGAGATGCCCAACTGGGGACACCAGAACTAGGGCTGCCTCTACGGCTGTCTCCCAGACCTGCAGATTTGCTGGAAAATGTCCCATTTACTCCAATTGAGCTAATCATGGCTCCATGCTCTTTGCCATTGATTGGTCTATGTGGGGCAGGTGAGTGGCAGGCCCAGCATCCTCTGCGCGCCTTGTTCCAATTTGAGGCTGGAGGAAAGGCCTGGTGTCTTATGGTGTGGGAGTGGGGTGAGGTTGGATAAGAAGGCTACAGGCCCCTCTGGCCCATTTGTGTTCCACTTCTAGCAGTTGCCCACGGGACCCTGGCAGGGAGGTTACGTGCTTGAGGAGGGGAAGGCTTGTCGTCTGTCAAGGGTAAGTCTGATGTCATAGGTCACGCAAGGGTACTTGAAATGGGAGAGCAGGTGGGCAACCTGGAGTGGTTCAGGTGTGGAGTGACACAGGGTGCTATGGGAAGCCAGGTGTACTGGCCACGTGGTTAGGAGGGTGGGAATTTGTACCTCCTGGGCCTTGTGCCCTCCCCATGCTCCTGGTTACGGGAGGTGCAGTCCATGGCATACATGCTGTCAGGAAAAGCTGGGCAGGGCCAGGTGTACCTTTTTGGCAGCCTGGAGCATTTTCTGGCAGCCTAGGCTCACCTGTGGAAATAGCCTCCAGCTGTTGGAACTATGTTTGTGTTTAGGCCTTTTAATGTCTGAGGAGAGGAGGGAAAAGTCCTTTAGTTGCAGTTTTACAGTCCCAAATTGAGGTCAAATGTGGAAGAGGGATTAGAGGAACCTGGCTGGGGTTTGACCCAGAGGAAAAACCTCCTTGCCTGTTTCCAGGACTGTGGAGCTGCCCCGTGGGGCATGTCTTCCAGGGGTGTGTGCAGGACAGGAAGTGGGTGGGTGGTCAGTGTGCAAATAAAGAGGGATTGATGCTGTGGGGAAATGTGAGGTGTGATTGGGGCCAGCTCTACCCTAAATTTGGTTGTCCAGGAAGCCATAGATCCAGGGGAGGAGCTTTCCAAGAACTGAGAGGATCCAGCATGGAGGCGGCTCTTGAGTGGCAGTGTGATGACAGCAGGTTGGAGAAGGCTTAAGGTAACAGCTGGGAGGGACCAAGTGGCTTAGGATGGGTGGGCCTGGGCAGGGTGGCATTCCTTGCTGCTGTGATGTATGGTGCTTGCGTTTTGTGCGCTATCCAGTCGTGTGGTTTTCTCTGGGCGCCTGGGGCTCTATTTGGTTGTTACTGTTTGTGTCTAGTGGTCCCCTCAAAGCCTCGTGCAGTCATGGGAGGCTTCTAGAATTTGTGATTAATTCCTGATCCAATGCTGGTATTATGGGTGTGAGTGCTACACCGCCATGGGGTGGATAGCCTGAATACAGTATAAGGAGAGAGGCTTGCTACCTGCAGCTGCCCTGCTGCTCCTCCCTTTGCCTTTGGCTGTCTTCTGCAGCCATGAATGGTTACTCTCTGCCACGTGCCAGTGTAGCTGAGTATGGACTGAAAGCTCCACTAACTGTGAGTGAAATAAACCTTTCCTTGCTTCATTTTGAGGGTTGGATATTTGTTCTAGCAATGAGGAAAAAGTAACCAAGACATTGGGTTACTTTTGAGACAGAGTCTCACCTTGTAATTCAGGATGGCCTTGAACCCACTATGTAACCCGGATTGGCCTCAACTTGCTGGGCTCTTCCTCCCTCAGTGTTCTGAATGGTGGAATTATAGGCATACACCACCATGGCTGGCTACATTCTCGCTTCAAGCTAGAGCATTTGGGTGGTAGTTGGTGTGGTCTTTGTGAGATTCTGCCGTGGCCTGTGGGGGCAAGGGCCAGAAAGCACAGAAGGTGATGGTGCAGCCCCGCAGCCTCATCTTTAGATACATGCAGTACAGATCCCAGATGTACGTGTGGCTCTCTAAGAATATGCGGATAGAGGGCTGTATTGCTGTTGTTCCTCACTTATCGTGGACATTCACGTTCTAGACACCACTGTGATAAGTGAAAGTCAGCGAAGTAGCCATGTTATATTTATTTTCTTGTGTGTGTATATATATATATATATATATATATGCTTTATAAATACTCACACTCTTACCTTTCCCACACTTTTAAAAACACTTCTAATGTTCTTAACCATTTTCTAAACTTGTAAACCTATGTAATTTTAACAACATGCATATACTCTACAGCACTGCAATATGCCAGAAAACCACAATAAATAATTTAGATTAATATTTTTTGAAAACCCACAAAACAGTAAGTCTGCAAAAGTTGAACCATGCAATAGTGAGGGACTACCATATTGGTTTTGATGAGTACATGAACCTTGCATTAGATGATGTGGAAGAAATTCATTCTAAAATAAAGTTAGGAAAACAACTGGGTTGAATCATGCGGGAAGGGTGAGCTCTGCTGCAAAGTGTCTCCAGCTAGAAATGGTCAATGAATTAAGGCAGCCATGAGGAGGTAGTGGCAGTGGCAATTATAATACACGGAAAAAAAAAACAAACAAAAAAAAAACAAGCAGCTGATTAAGTGGTTTGTCCTGGGAGTATTTTGTAAAACATTTGTTCATATTGTTTTGACTACCCTTATGTTTTTACTAGATGCCAATAAATGTAGGGTTTTTATTAAAACAAGAATGAAAAAAAAAAAAAAAGAAAAGAAAAAACTGAGCACTTATTTTTAGCTTTTTCAGATGGCAGGCTTCAGGGCCAAGCAGGGCTAGTGCTGCTTCATGCTTCTGGCTTTAAAACACGAAGTCTTGGGCCAGTGAGATAGCTCAGCAGACTAAGCATCTGCTTAGGCAAGTACAGGGACTGGGGTTTGATTCTCAGAACCACATGCTGCACTGGCCCCATCCTTGGCAATGCTGATCCAGCCACCAAGACCGGGCATGGTGGTGCATGCCTGTAACCCCAGTGCTGGGCAGACTGACAGCCTGGAGGATTACAATGAGTCCAAGCAGCATAGTGAGACCCTGTACCAAATATGCAAAACAAACAACAATAAAATCCAAAGCAAGGGCTGGCCTAATAGCTCAGAGGACTAAAGCGCCTGCTTAGGCAGAGTGGTGTGGCCAGGGCTCAGTCCCTGTCATGCTGTGCTGGGACAGCGATTGGAACTGGGGGCGTGGTGGTGCATGCCTGTAATCCCAGCTCTTGGAAAGCTGAAAACAGGTGGATCACTACAAGTCCTATCTACATAGTGAGACCCTGGGTAGACCTTGTCCTAAGTGCAGAAAAAAACAAAACAAAACAAACAAACAAACAAAAACAACCCAAAACACCATGAGGTCTCTCTTTTTTTTAACTGTGTGTATTTAAATTTTTAATAGTGTATTTACCACAGGGTGTTCAGAGTTTCGTTATACAGATCCAACTTGTAGCGATCTTCCTGTTTTCAGCCTTCCAAGTGCTGGGATTACAGGTGTGTGCCACGACACCCAATCTCAATCGCTATCTCAGCACATCTCAAGGGTAGGGCCGACACAGTTTGTGGTGCTGGGAATCCAACCCTGGCCCCTGCACTCTGCCTAAGCAGGCACTTTAGTCTGCTGAGCTGTCTGGCCTGCTGTAGTTGTATGTATTTGGGAGAGTCTCACTACACAGCTTGGACTCATAGTGATCTTCCAGTTTTCAGCCTCTCTAGCGCTGGGATTACAGGTGTGCATCACCACGCCTGGACACAGTTGCAGGCTCAGTGCAACCCCCCCCCCCCCCCCCCCCCCCCCCCCCCCCCGTGGGCAGTGCTAGTGGGGCATGCAGTACTGGGGATCGAATCCTGGTCCCTATGCTTGCCAAAGCAAGTGTGCTTAGTCTACTGAGCTATCTTTCCAGCCGAAAACACCATGGAGTCTTAAAGCGGTGTGGTCTGTCCTTCTGGGACTTGTTTCCTTCTTCCTTTACTTGATCTTTCTCCTGGTCATTGGGGTGATAGGTTGTGGGTGGAAAGGGCTGCCCCAGTTCTCTCTGGGAGAGGGATGTTGTGGTGAACTGGGTGCTAGTGCTCTGAGCACCAGAACTGGCGCTGGCTGCCTTAGCCATGTAGGACCTTGCTGGGAGAGACTCGCAGCCGTGAACAAAAGAGCTCCATGGAAAGGCCCACTGAGCACTGGCCCGGGCCTCTCTGAGCTGGTGGTGAGGACTCGGTCTTCAGGAAAACTGGCTCCACCTGTGCCACGGGGCTGGCATGTTTCTCTGGACCTTTGTCTCGTCAAGCTGTTCTCTTGTTGATACCTCTTGGTGTTCCTGTGAGAACTAAAGCCGAGGCCACATGATGTTCGTGGTGCTTTTCCCCAATGACAGGTCATCTTTCTCAGAAGCTAGGCTCTTGACATTTGGTTCTGTTGACCCCAGCAGAAAGATCAAGGTTGCCTCCAAATTGTTTCACCTTCCCACAACCCTTAGCTGAATCAGCTGAGAGGACCTACCTTGCCCAGCCATTAAGACCTTTGGCCCTGAGCAGATGACTTCAGAACGTGGCAGGGAGGCATGTCCTTGTTGCCAAGGGCAGATTCTCACCAAACAGTAGTTTCCAGTTATCTGTGGGTCTCCCTTACAGACAAATGGGCTTAGCTAGGGAGGCTGCAGGCAAACCCTGGCGCTCCACACATTGTGGACCTTGGCAAGAATTGGTTTTCTCAGCTGTGAAGTCGGCTCTTGCTTTCTACCTGTAGGGCTGCCAGGCTCTGTGGGTGCGGCCCCAACACACAGCACCAGGTACTATTTCAGGCTGGGTCCACTTCTGGGCTCCATGTGCTGATGCTGTGTGCTCCTCCTACTCCTTGGGCTTGGGGGTAGCAGGATATATTTTTGTCATCATCCAAGTCAGGGAAGGCTGCAGGTGGGCAGTGACAGGGCAGGTGCCTTCTGGTAGCATAAGAAAGGAGTGCTGGTCACCAGAAGCAAGTGGCTGCTGAGGTCTGTCGAGGTTCTGTGACCTGGCTGTGTCCCAAATCTTCACCTGGAATAGGACCCTGGGCTCATTTCCCATGTCGTGTCTCGTGGGGAGGCTCCATTGTCCAGGAGTATGTAATGCTCCAAACCACCTGTTGACTATTTGCTTTGAGTGCTGGCGAGTAGACTCGAGCCTCTGAACAGCTGTTGCCCTGCTCCCTGGTCAGGCCCTTTAGATTCCTAGCTTATTGGCTGCATGTGTTCTTGAAACTACATGACCCAGGTATCCGGTTTATTCTGGTCTGGGGGAAGAGGTAGCAGATGGTCACATGAGGTCTGCAGGCACCTTGGAGAACTCTAGTCCCCTGCTCCCTGGAGATGTGTGTGGTTGGACAGCTCAGGAGGCATTGATGGACACAGTATGGGATCCTGGCCTGCCTCTGGAAGTGTTTCTGGCTTGCTTGCTGAGGGTCCCTGATGACATGGGGTGCTGTTGCTCCTGTCTGCAGAGGTCCACCAGAGCTCACCTGAGGTGACTGTCTGCTCTGACAGGCAGAGGACTGGCTTCTCACATGCTTACTACACCCAGACTCTTCTGGGATGCCAGGGCTGCTCACGGAAGCAGAACCCTGGGACAAATTCCTCAAACCACCTCTCAGCATGGAGACAAGAATTAGATGGATACATCTCTTACATTGTTTTTCTTTTAAAAGGAAGACAGATGTATTGCCACTCCTTTTCAATTTATGGAAAATGGAAATAGTTTTTCTGTGATGAGTGACTTCAGTCACTAAGAACAAGTATTATGAGTATTTTTTTACGAAAAATGTGCGGAAGGAACCTGGATAGCTCAGTGGGCAGAGCGTCAAAAGTGTGCGGAGAATTAGTATTGCTGACCTCAATAAGTATTACCAGCAAGTACCACCAGGGGGCGACACAACCCAAGGGACGGGGGCCAGAAAGCTCAGGACGAGATTTTTTCCTCCCCGTGAACATTCTCAAACTTGATTGTACTTGAATTAAATGAAAATACTAAAAGTGGGATATAGCAGAGAGCATTTTTAATGGGAAATTAATTGATAACACAATCTTGTTTCAATATTCTTTTTATTTTTTAACTTGAATGACTGAATTCCACAGCCTCAGGATGAGAAAGGCTCCAGAATGAAGTGTGGATCTTCTCAACATTTCAGTTTTGAATAATTTTTTCTTTACTTTGTGCATTGATATGGGCTTCTCAGTTCAGAAAACAAGGCACTATAACTATTTTATCAGCTACATTAATGCATTGAAGATATTTTTATCCTTTCATTAAATATACAGCATTTGAGTACAATATGGTTTTATGTAGATCAGGTTCGGAACACACAAGGCACACACTTTTTTTTTTCTTCCTTTTTTTCTGCATTTATTTGAAAGGCTCATATTGAAGTTCCAGAATTGCCATGAAAAGAGTTCCAGAGTAGAAGCACTGAACAATGATTGTTGTAATTTTAAACATAAAGCAGTAAAGATTGTGGGGTGTAGAACCGTGTTACGGGGATCCTGAAAAAACAGAGCCACGGACACAGTGTGGGGTAAGAGTGGAAGGGATCAGATCTACTGCTGTCTGAGAGCCAGTGCTGGGGGTTACCCCACCCCGAGGCAGGGGCTGTCCCCTCTTCATGCAGCTGTGCAGCCATCTCACCACTGTGGCATTTTACTCGTGCGTACGTGAAAGCTATAGATATGGAAACACATCCCAGTTTCCCTGGTTATTAAAACACCTCAAAGTTCAAGTAAAAGAAAAAAAAAATCCTCCACTGATTTTTTTTTTCCTCCAACAAGACAAATACGGTGCTTGCTTAGGAAAAAGGTTTGGAAGAAACCATTCGCCATGAAGTTGGGGGTGACGGTGGAAGGCTGGGAGGAACTATTTGAGGATGAGCAAAGTACTGGGCAAAGTACAACAATAGGAACGTTAGAATTCTTGATGAGCGGAAGCACAGCGGTGCTCTTCAGGTGGAGAATGTGCCAGAATAGAAGGAACCATTCAGGGACTAGAGGATCTTTCCACCAATGAGGCCAGAGAGCTTCAGTGTTTAAGATAGACTTTGCTTGTTAGGTGTCAGGGTGCAGCTCTGTAATTCTAGTGACTGGAGAGGCTGAGACGTGAGGATCACAAGTGCAAGGCCAGCCTGGGGCATGTAGCAAGACCTTGTCTCAAAATAAAGAAAGGGCTATGGATGTAGCTCAGCACTCCCTCCTACTGCAAAAGGTAGGGGAAAAGCCATTTCCCTAAGACAGAAGAGATAACCCATGTCTTCCTGACTCAGCTCTTTGCACTAAGGACACAAATTCTTGCACCAGGCTTTCATAGAGTGCTTAACACATCGGGCTGTGTTGACCAGAGAGAGTCTGCCTGTGTTAACTCCCAGGGTCTTATGACTAGAAGATGGCTCACTGGGCACTCCTCTTCCAGGAGAGAGAGCTATACTTGCCTCAGTCTCCAGGGAATGGCTACTCCCACCACAAAGGAGGGAATAGCTGGGCCTCGGCGCCCAGCTCCCAGGAGTCAGAAGCCAGTTCTGACATCTTATAAAAATTGTAAAGTAATATACACATATCCATTTGCCAAGAATACATTAGGGAGTGGAGCTGAGGCAGATGAGCTCTAGGAAAGCATTTTCATGCTTTGATGAGAGATTTTATTTGGTCAGTTTTATAGAGGTAAGGCTGGCTGTGTTGTTTCTGATTACCTTTGTTAGATCCCCAGCTTGGCAGCTTTTTTGTTTAATTCAGACAGGTTTTACTACTTGCAAGCAGAACCACAACCTTAGTGCAAGAGTATATTTATTATTATTATTTTTTTTTACAGTAATTTTGGTTGCCATACAAGAGATTTGAGGATTGGGAGAAAGTGCAAATTACAGGAGCTTTTTTTGTTTTCTTGTTTTTTAATAAAGTCTAAAAAGAATAAAAGCACAAAAGGAATAGCAACAGAGATATGCGAACATGGGTTACAGAAACTATGTGTGAAACATATTAGTATTTAAACAAAAATGAATTGTTAATGGGAAAAAATCAATATATGTGGCCCCCACACAAAAAAGTCATTGCCAGATCAACTGGATAATGTTTGCTTGTTCAATAACTCAGAAAAAAGTACTATTAACTAAAATACCACAAATAATTCACTTTGTGATATGTAAAATTCAGCAAATCAACAGTCACATTGAGTCATTTTTATATTATATGAATTAACTTAAAATGTACACAGACGCCCTGGAGAAGGTATCTTGGCAGATATATATAATTTACATCTTGAGAGATTTTGGTTTTTGTATACACAATATTACAGAAACTAGGCATGTAATCGCAGTTTGCTTAAATTACAGTATATAACAAAAGTTGATCTTAAAACCTGGAGTAATAGGAACGTGATCATTATGTGAGCAGTTTAAACATTTGTTCCACCATTAAAGAGGGTCCTGGGATAGGGCCTGGTCCTGACATATCCCAGAGGGGAGAACAGTGGATGGTGATTCGAACAGGGACTATTGCTTTCTGTAGCAAAACCATCCGGCAGAGCCCCCGAAGACTCTTCTTGGCAACACCTTGCGTGTGTCATTGGTCAGTGCAGGTTCTGATGCATCCTACCGCTATTCGATGATAAGACAGCATGAAGATTTTGTCAGCTCTGGAGGCTTTCGGTCAGCTTGCTTTTGGTTAGTGGCATGTGGCTTAAAGTTTCATTAAGGGGGGGTGGTGGTAGCTGCTGTCACTGACTGGCTGCCTGGGTCAGTAGACCCCAAGCCACCAGGTCCCCTGTCTAGCATTCTTCCTGGCACTGTGTGTAGAGGTAATGCCCACAGTAGGCAAAGGAAAAGAGCCTGGTGAAGTCGTATACTTAGAAATTTTGCAAAAATCACCAAATGGAAGACGAATTAATGACAGAACCGCTATTTATCTGAAATACAGCCTGTGGTACCTTTTTCTAGAGTAATGCTGTTTATGTCATCATGGGGAACAGAAAGTATATGAAGTAAAGTGCCTTAACATTCAATTAATTCCACTGGATTGGGTCATTCAGATAGGAAGATTGACCTGCAAATGGTTTTGGAACAGACATGGTCCAAAGATTGGCTTTCCAAATTAAGGATGTGCATGCATGGGGTGTGTATTTTGGTTTTACTTTTGAAGAAACTGCTGCATTGTGAATTGTAATGACTTTTGAAGAAATAATTGTCTTTCAATGAAGAAGTTCTAGCAAAGATAGAAAATATAACACAGCTCTGCTGGTTCAGATGCATCCAGATAAGGTTGATTTAAAAAGGTCATACTTGTATAATTATTCCACAGAAATAGTATCATTAAATCACAAAAGGTTTTTTTTTTTTTTTTCTTTAACTTTCTAGCACTGAAGTAGCACAAAGGCTGCCTAGTAGACCAGCCACTTTTTTTTTCTTAAAATATTGTGCTTATAAACTATCTGTACACCTATTTAAACTTGCAGTAAAGAAAGATTTTAAATTGCTAAATTTTATGTGTTCATTCTAGAGTTGTTTCAGACCTCATCAGACACATGGTCATGAGCATAAAGAAAAAAAGAAAAAAATGTGTTTTATAATTAGAGATGGGCTGGGCTAGTTCTAAAATCATAATGAAACCACACACCTGACATTTGCATTTTCTCCACACATGGGAGAAGGTGCGAGAAGCCTGACTTGATGTTTTGCAGCCTGTGTGCGACTGGTGACCTCCCTTGGACATCAGAGGTATCATTTCTGGAAGGAGGGACTCGGGGGCAAGAGGGGTACAGGCTCAGGAAGCTGGGCCATCATGCGGGGCCGCCATCCTGCCTTGTTTCTGTTCTCATCTGTGAGTCGCCTGCACCCTGAAGCCCATCATCTGTTCTCTGCCCTGGGTCCTGTCTGTACTCCCTGCCCACGGGGTCCTCCAAGACCCTGTTGTACTATTAAGACAAGCTGGTGGGATTCCCGGATATCCGGAGAGAAGGGGGAGAAGCCCCTAAGTACCACCTTCCCTGGTATCTGTGAGCAGAAGGGCCATCCTGGCGGAGGTGTTTCCCTCAGCTGGGTTCAGCCTGAGGTCACACGGCCCCACCAATGACCATATTATCTTCTTGTCCTTTATGGTGAAGTAGATGCTCACCTGCTCTGATCTTGGCAGAGCTCAACAGGCCTTTAATTAAAAAGAATCCTGAGAGGCAGAGGACCCCTCTCCATCCTGGGCAGATGCTTCTGGCAGTAGCTGCTCTTGTCTCAGAAGAGGCCCCGGGCCCAGGAAACTGCACAATGGCTGGTTCCCATGGCCAGGGCTCCCCTCCTTGGGATCGTGACCTTGTGCTTTGACTAACTCCATGTGACATCTGTTTGGCCACCTTGGAATTATGCTAATATATTTGCAGAAAGAAAGAAAGAAAGCTAAGCAAAGCCAGGCACGATCCCGTTTCAAACGCTCACCACTGCTGAGGACTTCATGGCTAAGAACCATGGGCACACAACACAGGAGGAGACGGGGGAAGCGATCCAGCCAGGAGAAGATGCCGTCTACCTTTCAGGCCCAGGAAGGGCCCTGGATGAGCCCGTCTGGGAGTATCTCACTGAAGCAAGTACAGGAAAGAGACAGGAGCCGATGGGCACTGGGCATCCTCCAGGAGGCCACGGGCTGGAGGAAAGGCTTGTGTTGGGACCTGCATGGTGAGAGCTGCCCAGAAAGCAGAGCAGGGAGGTCTCAGGAGGTATCTGGAGTACATTGATGTCTGCCTACGAGAGCAAGGATCCCCTGTGAAATCGATGGGAGCTGCTTGGGCCCAGCAAAGCGGGGTCACCTGCATGCTGGGAAGCAGGCTGGGAATCTGTATCCGTGTTAGAAAACCCCCCTCCCCGTACTCTGTTGGACAGAAGCCGCCCAAGAAACCCATGTGGAGAGCTGGGTTCCAAGGCCTTGGCTCGGCCACCCTGTGGCTGCTCTCAGCATTTCTTTGGGTACTTGGAGACAAACCCGTGGATTGGGGTTGGTGCTCACAGACTCTGCTTGGCCATCAGATACGTCAGCGTAAGCCCATCTCTACTTATAACACGAGGTCTATAGAGGGAAGGAGCAGCCGTCCTTATCTGTCTAGAAGCTGTTTCAAAGCCCTTTCTATGTTCATTCTGTGCCCAACACGAGTCACCCCCAGATCTATCAGGTCTTCCTTCTGAAGATTTGGCAAGTGACTGCCATCGATCTCATTGTCCATGAAGGTCTCTTTGTGTTCACCCAAGTTCAGACTTTCCAGCCAATCTGCCACGTCTGGTTTGGTCCATAGGTGGACAGGTTTAGTTGTAAAAGGCTTATTTGAGATTGGCTGTTGGAGTATTGAGGGAGATGGCGACCTGCTGCGGCCTGCTGGGTTCAAGCCAAATAGGTCCCCGGCAGGGGGCTGGCCTGGAAGGCTGAAGACATCTGAGAGTGTGGGAGAAGGAGACGCAGTGGCAGCAGACAGAGGGGTGGGCAGGATATCCTTGCTCATCTCTGTTGGTGAGACCACAGGGCTGGGGGCACATCTCGTTCCTGAGGTCCTACTTTCATAGTCAGGGGGCCGGCTCTGCAGGGTGATGGGTTGGGAGGTGCCAGGGCGGACAGTGAACGTGATCGTCGTGCTCCGTGTACCTGAGACGGTGCTCATGACCTCCGGGCTTCTGAAACGGTAACAACAGAGAAAACCATCACAAGCCGGGTCGCTGAGGAGCGCGGGGGAGGGGCCCAAGCCACACCAGAGCATCTAGTAGCAGGTTGCTGGCAGTGAGCAAGTGACTTGCCATGCCAGGATGGGGTGGGAGGAGCGGAAGGCAGAGGGCTCAGGAGACACCACAGCACACCACGCTAGCCACTCACCTGAGCCAGGGCTGGAGGAGCTGAAGGGCCTGTGCTGGGACATGGGGACTTGGGGTGTCCTATCCAAACAGGGCACTGGGACGGCCAGCCCCTGGGGGATGAGCTCAGGGACATCTCCATCCCTCAAAGCGACTTGCCTTGATTCAGCAGGTAGGGGAAGCATGCCCTTGAGGAGAGTTCCTCTCTGAGCTGCTCTTAGCTGCCCAGCCACCCTTGGCTCTTTGGCCTGAAGTCCATAATTTTGGAACAAGAGCAGGGCAGGACCTGCTACGAGGGCACCCAGGGTTGGAGGAAGTTCTCCCCCAACCCACAGGGCAAGGAGCACTTTGTCACGATGTATCCCGAGCTACCCTCGGGGAAGGGTCTGCTTCTCTAGTGGCCTTGCCTCACTGCCTGAACTGATGCACCGAGGTGTCTCCCGCTTCTGTGCAGAGACTCACTAGGAGGAGGTGCAGTCCCTTCTGTAAGCAGAGGCCTGAAGGGAACCCCAGGCCCCATCCCTACCTTCCTCACTACGTGTAGATAGCTGAGGCTGGTGGGGCTGGAAGAGAGGCTCCGCTCTCCCAAGTGCCTTTTCCACCTGTGAGGCGCAGATGACATCTGGTATCAGGGAAGTCCTACTCATGCTTGCCTACAGGGAGGTGGTCATTTTATAAAATGCCACTCTCTGGCTTGGACCCGCCCCTGGAAGGTGTTCTGGTCATGCCTAGGGGGGACAGTCATCTAGCTCTGTAACCTGGCTCTTGTTCTTCTGTCCCCAAGCTGCGGCCCTGGCTATTCTGCCACCTGTGGCCACAGGGTGTGTGTCCCGCCTCCCAGGCTCACAGGAGTGTGTCCTCACCCCAACCCCTTTTGGAAAGTTGAGACTTGCACGGGCCCTCTGGGATCTGGATGAAGAGACACAAACTCAAGAGCTGGGTCCACCAAATACTGCTTGGGTGTGGGAAGTCTCTGTCTGCCCATATGAGCTTGGTCTCTCTCCTGCCTAGGAAACTGGGGGATGAGGACAATGAGGATTCCTGAGTCCATCTCAGACCTGCAGAGCCAGGACTGTGGGGTGGGGTAGTGCCTGTGGTGAGCCAGTCCTCTAAACACCGAAAAAGGAGCTAGGTCGCAGAAACCATTTTTAGCTCCTGGTATTCTTCAGGGCCTGCCAAGTGCTGACAGGTCAGAGTCTACCTGGGGCAGAAGTGGGGAGGTAAAGGGGTGGGTGTGGGCCATGTACAGCCAGTCACATGGCTCCGGGCTCTGTGTCTTTCCTTGGGCTGTTGTGTGTCTGGGTGAAAGCATGAGCCTGTCACCCCGGCTCTTCTGAGCTCTGCAATCCCTCTCCACCTGACAGTCATCATGGTTGGGATATGCTTCCGCTGTGGCCCATTCCAGGGGAAGAAGGGAGGTGCACACTTGCAAAGGCCTTGTGCCCTCAGTTCTGTCGTGAGAGTGTTTGGGGCCGGCAGGGGCACACTGTGGACCAGGGATGTCTGGGGAGCCAGAACTCAGAGGCCACTTCAGAAGGCCGGAGGGGCCCTGAGTGGAGCCTTGTCCTGGCTCTTCAGGCTTGGTAGCCAGTTGGGCCAGTGAGGTGGCTATATGGGCAGGTGGGGAGGCAGACCCAGCATGGCAGCTCAGTGAAGGCTGGGGAGCATGCTGGCTCTGCAGGCGGTAAGGGGCTGCGCCTTGAGACTAGGTTTAAGTTCTCGAGAAGAGCTGGCCTGAGGACATGGCAAGGACCTAAGGGATCTAGAAGGTCCCTCCCTTTCTTATGCTGCTCAGATCCAGGTAGCTGGCTTTAGGTCTAGGCTGAGGAGGTGCTGCACAGGCCCATCTCTGCCCCTGTGTGGTGGCAGATGTGACATCTGCTTGAGGAGCCCATGGTTTTCACTTTATAGAACAATTGAACTAAGGCGGTTGAAATAGCCGTAGGTATGAAACGTCCGAGAACAGAGGCAATCGGGGCTGCAGCGCATACTGAGGACTTTTAGGGGAAAGCAGTGGATTTTTTTTTTTTTTTCTTCCTGAGATGGGGTCTTTGTGTAGTTCAAGGGGGCCTTGAACTCACCATGTAGCCCAGGCTGGTTTTGAACTCACAGGGATTCAGCTTCCCAAGTCCTGGGGTGACAGGTGTGTATCACCCTGCCCGGGGGAATGGGGTGACTTTTAAGGTGGGAAAGCATTCTCCCAAGCACAGTTTGCTCAGATAAGATGGGGTGGAGTTGGGGTTGCTCTGCATGTGCTTTCTATGAAGCTTTTTTTTTTTTTTGTCTTTTTGAGACAGGGTCTCGCTATGCAGTTCAGGCTGGCCTTGAGGACACTTTGGTAGCCCAGGCTGGTCTCGAACTCACACCGATCCTCCTGCCTCAGCCTCCCGAGTGCTGGGATTACAGGTGTGTGCCACCATGCCTGGCTCCTTTCTGAAGCTTTTTGCACAGTGACTTGTCCCAAGACTTTGATGCTTGGGCCCTACTGTGCCATCCTGGTCTAAGGCCATCCGTTTGCTTATCAGTCTCGTGAAACAGAGGCCAGATAATGCCTGAAGGGGCAGCAGACACTGTGGCCTGGACAGTGTCCCTGCCACACATTATGTCAAGGACCCAGCTCCGAGTGACTGGGCCTATTTTCTTTTTTTTTTTTTTTGGCAAGGAAGGGCTCTGCAGCCAGCTGTGCCCATCAGGAGGCAGAAAGGGGGCTCCTGACACCTGGCTGGGCAGCAGAAACAAGGGACAGTGGCACACAGGAGACCACGCACCTCTCTGCAGGCAGCACTTACTTCTCTTCAGCACGACCCTCTTCTGTAAACACCCGTCATGGAGCAAATGGAAATGACAAATGAAGCGGTTGAGACAACACTGCAGAATTCATGAAGGAGAAGACAAGTAGGGTGGAAGGAGAGAGAGGTACGGCCTGTGGCTGCGGCTCGGGGTGAGCCATCCCTTCCTGACATAGGTTCTGGGCAGGGTGATGCCTAAGCATCCCAGGAAATCAACGTGGGTGTTACTTTTACAGTTACTAGGGGAAGCTTACAACTTTACCATCTCTGGCTTGGGACGATGTCAAGCAGTTTAAAAAGACAGAGTAGTGACACTCATCCATGCTCAAAGGAAGATAGCCAGCTTCCTGCTAAATTCCCAAACTGTGTTCTGGGGCTGCATTGTCCCTCCACAGCTCAGGAAGGATAAAGTATCAGTCCTGGGGAGGGGGGCAGGCTGTTCCACTGGGACCAGGGCGTTGCATCAAGTCTGTCTGAGGAGATGCCGGGCCAGCAGCTGGCTGCACAGCTGTTGGACCTGGCCACACACTGCTGGTCTGCCGGTGCCCTGCCTGGCATGGCTACGGAAGAGCAGGACGGAGAGTAGGAGCACAGTGCAGGGCGGGCTGGCTGGCTGGCCCTGTGCCTTCCTGGTAGCCTGGTTCCCCTCTGGTTAATCACATTGATATGATTCACTGGATCCTCCCTCGTGCACGGATCATTATGTTGCTAAGCAACCACTTGGTTGCTGGGCGGAACACACAGGAATCTATTATCCTGATTTAGAACAGACATACACGCGCACACACACCCAGACACACACTCACACACACACCCTCTCTCAGATGATCACTCTGTAGCCTTTAAAATCAAACCCTTATGGAAAATTTAAGAGAAATCAGCCCCAGAGGGGCTCAAGAGCTCTGGACACCCTGCGGTTTCCTCGAGCAGGACAGGCGTGGTGGTGGTGGCAGGGCTATGCAAGTGGCCTTCCCTCTCTTTACAAACTTGGGTTGGCTCAGGAGCAGTGACAGGGGCCAGGGGCCGCTCAGAGATGAAAAGGCCCTGCATGCTTCTTGGGTCCTTCTCGGGCCAGGGCTTTCAGCCCAGGTTTCTTCCTGTGTTCCGCTGTGCTGCAGCCCCCACTGGGCTTTAGTGCCAGCCACACAGTGCTTGGTGCGTCCTTCTCAGTTACTCTATTTTTATAGCTTCTCCAAGCAGGGAGATGGAACTGAGAGCACCCAGTCGTTAACATCTTTCCCCGGGTCTGCAGCCTTGGAACAAGCGTGAGAGCTCTCCCCCTACCCTGCCCATCTTACCCTGTGGCTCAGCAGCTGGGAGCCCTCTGTGTGCCTGGATTCTTAGGCTCTATAGTTACACTCAGGTTCTGAACCCCAAGAGCAGCCTGCTGCATCTCAGTCCTCAGTCTGGCCCAAAATAAAGTAGATGAACTAACCAGTGAAGAGCTAGTCTGTGGATACTCTGCCCACTTCCTTTATCCAGAAGAGGAGGGACTTGTCCAAAGTCAGACCTGGGAGGGGACAGCCACTCCCAAGGGACCTGCTAGGTGCTCACACTTCTGCAGCTGGAGAGGCAGCCAGCTCTCCTGGGGAAATCCTCACTTCTGGCTCTTCCCAGGTAGCCTCCCACTTCAAATGCAAAGTGAATGAGATTTGAACCTGCTGTTTGTGGAGTAAGGGACAAACTCCTGCCAGGCCAGACACTCTCCAGCACCATCCCCAAGAAGCAAACCACCAGCAGCAGATCCCAGGGCTTCTCCCTGGTATTAGCCATCGCCTTCCCATCGGGTGCTCCAGGACATACTCAGTGCCTTGGAGTAGCTGGGTAATGCAAACACTACCAAGCATCTCTGATGTCCTGGTAATTTAGGAGTCTGCTTTTAGAATATCTGGGCAGAGGTAATGTATTTAGAAACCCCACATTCATCTATTTTCATATGGAGAGGTTCTCAGGACAGTATTATGGGAGCCAGTGGAGAGCTGACCCATGGCAAGGAGGCAAATGGAGTGTGTCAGCTCCTTGGGTGCAGGCCAAACATTCGGGGTGGCTAGAGACCTGGCGGTGCTGGGTCCTGCACTCTCACGTAGTCCTGCCCGGTACAGTCTGGGCCTCAGCAAGGAGATGGCCGGCACCGAGGCTTTTTAGGACTGTCACTTGAGGACTGGCAACCCAGAAGACACCCTGCACACGCCATTCCCTTTGTTGGAAGCCGCAGGGTCCCCTCAAGCATACTCTCACTGCTGTGTTCCTCCCACAGGCTTAGTGAAAGCAAAGTTGACCTTTTCCATGGAAATGTTGTTAAAAAACACCAGATTTGTCTGGTGTTTAAAAATTGCTATCTGGTATTTGTCAGTTAGATCTTAGGAAGGATGGGGAAAGATGATACCTGGATTTCCCCAGGTCACAGCCAGCTTGCTTAGGGTCAGCACCTGTCAGGCAGGCAGCCTGGGCTGTGGCTGCCTGGACTCCTTGGACACTTAAGTCTCTCTGGTACCTACCTGCTCATCTCAGGAGCACAGGCCCCTTATCTCAAATCTGGGCCCCTGGAGCAGCCTTCCCATGGGATGGGGCAATGCCCCGCCCACACAGCAGCCTCAATAATCTTTAGAAAGCAAACAGATGGCCATGCCAAGCTTGAGCAAGCACTCTGAGAGCTATTGCCCCTCTGGATTTGATGTCATTTTCCCCCATGGCCCCATGGCCCTTGATCTTTGTGACTTGGCCCTATGCTGCCACCTGGCCTGGCCTCAGCATGGAAAGCACCTTTCTGCCTCAGGCTAACACATGGGCTCCTGATTTTCTTCTTCACTGACTCTTTGGGATACTTTAAGTCTTTCCAATATCACTTCTCAGCCTGCCAGCTCTTCACCTTAGCCAATCACTAACCCACTAGAATATCTTAGCTTCTTGGCAACATTTGTCACAGTTTGGGTTTGTCTTATATTTACTGTCCATTTTCCCTTTAGAGAGTTTGCGCTCCCCAAGGGAAGAGGCATCTGAATGTTTTCTTGATCAGTGGTGTCTGGTGCATAAAGGACAACAGGCTGTTGAATGGAGATTGATGGCCAGATTGGCTGCCCAGCTTTGGAGGCTCCTCGCATCCTCCTTAGGGCCTTTGTCTCTGACACAGGCCACAGCAGCTTGGTGAACTCATGACCAGTGGACTCAGGAGACCATGGCTGGACTGTGGTCCAAGCTTGAAGACTGTCCAGCCCGCCTCCCAGGTCTGCAGTTGGGTATTTTGTATGTCCTCAGAGGTAGGGCTTGAACCAGGGGACCATGTGCTCTGCTCCTTGGGCCACTGAGTGATGAGGATTCCGCTTGTGCCTAACAGCTCCAAGGTTGTGAAAGAAGATCAAGTGCATTGATAGATGACCAGAGGTCTTTGAGAGTAAATAGCACGGTATAAGTGGAGGACGCGGGACGCCTGTCGGTGACGCCTTTGCACACGCAATTGTAGCATGAGAGCATGAAGGGCTGTGGGTGGGTCGTGAGTTATTCACTGGGCTCTGAGGTTCCACAAGAAGGGCTGCCAGGCACCAGGCTGTAGCCAGGGCCCAGCCAGAGGCACGGATGGCTGGGAATCCTGTGAGTTAGCAACTGCTGCCTTGGTTCTGCCTGAGAGAGAGAACCAGCAACTTCTCCTGGAGACCGGTAGTCCTTCCCTTGTTTAGATCTGGTTCAAGATTCTCCAGAGACGAGATTATTTCCTGGCATAATTGGGCTGGGTGTCCAGAATGGTCTGGTCTTGACAGGGTTTTTAGGCCAAGCCCCGAGTTGCCTCCAATATTATGTACACAAGAACATTACTGGATTGTCTTCCTTTTGATAACATATATTTAATTGAGATATTTCCAGATTGCATCACATTTTTGATTTTGTGGAGCAGCTCTAAGAGGCAAGAACTCAGATCAAATGTGACCAAGAAAGCAAGGATTTAGGAATTAACTTTCTCCTTTTCTTCTATACCTCTGGGAAAGAGCAGTCTCCTCTCTAGGAAAGAATCTAAGGGCGAGAGTTGCCTTAAAGTACTGGTGAGCCACAACCAGCCCTTAGCATTGACGGCGCTGGAGGATTCTCCATTACTGCTTTAAAGTTCAGCCTCGGCTTGCCCAGGCAGGGTGTGTGTTATTTTTGAAAGCTCTGAAGGTATTCTTCTCCTCCCTGCCTGGTCTCCCTCACTGCGGTGAATGACAGAGGATCAACTTTGAGAATCATTGCTTTCCATGGAATTGGGCTTTCTGTAGCACCACTTGCTTGTCATCTCAAAGTATGGTTTTCAATTTTCCCTAGAAAAACTTCTTTTTCCTCAGTAGGAATCCCCTCCATCCAATTCCGAGCCTCATTTTGTTGAGGGTGGTTCACAACTCTGAATTTCCAGTGGCACTTAAATAGACACCCAGGCATGAGAGTGCCCCAGTGCGAGTGATCCCAAGCCGGCCACGGTGGCAGCAGGAGAAGCTTCCGCAAGACCCTTCGTGGGCAAGTGGAGTGCTGCCTGCTGTCTTCCACGGGCATCTGGGCCAGGACGGGCCCCTGGTGGCGCTGCAGGCCGGCACCTCACTCGGGCCCTGTGCATCTCCTGGCTGCAGCTCACATCCCTAAAGGCTGTGCCCCAACTCTGGTGGGGTCCTTAGGTCAGATCAGGAGGGTCAGAGTTGCGTGATTATTTCAGCACCCCACCTCACGGACCTTCATCCTTGTCTGAGTGTAATCCTTGGGCAGAAGTAGGAAAAACACCAGCTGTGGCTCTAGCTGCTCAGCAGTACTGGTCACCTCTAGAGATAGCACTTGCCTGTTATCAGCCCCAGGGAATTCCCAGGCCCGGGAACAGCGCTGCCCTGCCAGCAGTCTACGCTTACAGACACTTGTCGCACAGCCAGCCCTTCCTTCCAAGGTAACCCTGGCTCCAACCAGAGGACAGGAGCCAAGCTCTGAGCCAGGATGGTGGTGGTTGGGGGAGGGGACCGACGCCCTCTGGCTCAGGAGCACCGTCTCCTTTGCCTCCTTGCTCTGACCTTGAATTCCCTTAACTGTGCAGTGGCAGTAATTATAGGCCCTGCCAGTGGGACAGGTGGGAACTGATGCCCTCATGCCACGTGGCAGGTGTTTTGTGGGTGTTGCAAAAGTTCTTTTTTTTGTCTTTTTGAGACAGGGTCTCACTATGCAGTTCAGGCTGGCTTTGAGCTCACTTTTGTAGCCCAGGATGGTCTTGAATTCACACCGATCCTCATGCCTCAGCCTCCCAAGTGCTGGGATTACAGGCGTGTGCCACCACACCCAGCAAAAGTTCTTTTATTTTACTTATTTATTTATTTTTTTTAGGGAAGAGTTTACAGGGTGTTCAGGGTCTCACTATTAGGTCGGACTTTTAGTGATCCACCTGTTTACAGCCTCCCAAGAGCTGGGATTACAAGCACACTCTGCCACTCCCAGAGTGGCCTATCTCAGCATGCCCCAGGGGGCAGGGCTGGCATGACAGGCCTGGGATCGAACTCCTGGCCCCTGCACCTGCTTGCAGGTACTTTAATCTGCTGAGCTATTTGGCTGACCCTTTCAGTGTTCTAATTGTGGCTATGCTGGGAGGTGGTCATTCTTGGCCATGGAATATGGGGTGCGGCTGATCACAGAGCTGCTGTCTTGGGAAGCCCCCCAGGTTCCCGCTAGCTAATGGCTGTTTGAGGTTCCTCCCAGCCTGTGCACCACCTAGAGAAATGCCAGGGCAGGGCAGCCCCAGAGACACACGCAAGGTGGAATGCCATTCTGCTCTGAGCAGCCCAAAAGTAATAGAAACAGTTGCTGGGCTACTACTGAGACCCACCCAGGGGAGGAGGCCCCTGGGCGTGCTGAGTAGATGTGCCCAGGGAGTTTGTGTTCTCTCTCTCTTTCTCTCTTTGTACTGGGCATTGAACTTGGGACCTTGCACTTGCCAGGTAGGCACTTATGCCGCTGAGCTATATCCCTAGCCCCTACAAATTCTTTCCTTTAGGGCTTGAGTTCCCTCTCAGCATCCTCTGTCCCTCATAAAGGGAGGCAAGAGTGTGGAAGCACAGGCCTGAGTCCTGTCTCTGGTGGCTGCTGGGCTAGGACATCGGGGAGGGACTCAGTCCCTCTAGAACATCCAGACTCCTGTGCTCATGCCATAAACCCTACTCCTGGGTGAAAGTGTGAAACCCTCAGAGGAGGCTTTACCTGTGATTTGCACATATGCAGTGACAGTGTAAAGAGCTATATCATTACCCAGTGGAGAGAGGCAGAATGACTTGTTTTTAAGATTTCCCTGAGACTTTTAAGTATATAATAAATGCAAATGTATATGTATATATGTGCCCACCAGAAATACAAAGTTTCTAAAGCATTTGTCTCAGCCAGTAGAGGGACATGGTGGGCACATGAGGAACTTCTCTCCACTTGGAGGTGTTATTGGATCATTGGTAGTTGGCAAGCCCCATTAATTGATGTGGTATCAACGTGCGTCTCTACTACACAGTCAGTTGATAATTCCTCCAAAGAGTAACGGGAGCCATTCGAGTAATTTATTTTTACATCCACCCTGAAAGGTAACTGAGACAATTGTGGCTCTCAGCCCACACCTCAAGACCCAACTGTGGTGTGATATCTCTGATTAATGGACTTGGTTGTTGGAATCAGATGTCTGCCCAGTGGGAGCATGCAGAAAGACTTCATTAGTCAGAATGATGAAACCTGAGACCAGACATCAGCGGGAAAAACTGAAGCACACCCTGCTTGGGAATAGCGTGACGGCGCGTGATGTGGAAGGGAGAGAACCGAGAGCTGCGGGTGCCGGGGGAGCCCGCGGGGCTGTGAGGGGCATCATCCGGCGAGAACACAGGGCAAGGGCCATTTTAGAGTCTGGCACATATGTACAGAGGCGGTTTCTTGGGGGGTTAGAAATGACCCCCAACCACCCTCCTTCAGTCCCAGGGTGCTGTGAATGGTTAGCTTCGACCACTAGAGGTTCTTCCTCCATGATATCTACCTTGGGGTAGGATGGGCTGGCAGAAAGGCATGTGCCTCACTCTGCAATGACCAGGAAAGCGGGGACTCAGGGTATCCGCAGCGCTCAGACCCTACCCAGGCTGATGGAGTTGGGGAAACCCAGCCACACACCTTACCCTCTCATACACCCCCACCCCCTTGGCATCGTGGATCTCCTCAAAGTGTGGAGATAGGGCTTTGGCGAGGTTCCACCCAGCCTCCGTGTGGTCGTGGCAAAGGTCTGAGGGTGCCAAGAAGAGAGCTGAGCCCCTCTGAAAGTTGTGGGGATGGCGGTGTGCGACCTCCTTTCACTGTGCATCTCAGGGAGGGAGCAACTTGTGACTCTGCTGTCCCACTGTCCAGGGTGACACAGGAAGCACATTCATACCTGACTGCTGTTCTGGAACCCCTGGGGGTAGCTGCTTGATTATTTCCCAGTGGCCTTTCTTGGTCAGCACGTAATAGCATGTGGCCAAGCCAACTATAGACTTACCTGGGAGGGAGGCTGGTAGACTTGGCTCCCACCGGTGAATCCAGTCCTTCCCCTGGCTTGGCTGATTTCTCTCGGTTCATTTGTTGTAGGATTGAGTTCAATTCACTAATGACATTGGCTTTTGGGCCGGAGAGAATCGGGCTTTTGACCTCTGTGATATCACCCCACAACTTGGAAGTCCTTGGCTGGATGCCCTTTGCCATCCCGGGCTGGGTACCGCCTGGTGGGGGCGGGGGCGCAGGTGGGGGGATGACAAAGCTGTCTACCACATCCTCTTCCAGGAGGGCATCTTGATAAAGTGCGTTGCTTTTATGAATTATGGGCTTCATTTTTGGCTTCGGAGGTACGGGGGGCTTGTCGACCACAAACGCCTGCCCGTCTGCATAGACCGTGCAGGTGTCCACGCTCTCCCCGCCTTCGGACGACAGGGTAGAAATGCTGGACACGGTGGAGATGGTGCTGGTGGTCTCGAGATGGTGGTCACTGCTGCTCCGGCTATCCACCTCCTCGATCCCGGAGTCAGTGACCGTGTCAAAGCTCTCGGGGGGTGGCAGGAATGAGGTGGGCAGACAGTTTGAGAGGCTGGCTGGCTTCTTGCTATCCGTGGAGCTGGCCGGCTGGCCAGAGTTCCACGAAGGGGAGGGGGGGGTGTCACCTTTCTTCTGCTTTGCCAAGTCCGTGAGAGTGGGCACAGAAGCAGCGCGGTCATCGGGGATATCAAAACTATTTGCAAATTCCAGGGGAGGAGGCAATGGCTCTGTAAAAATAAAATCCTCATCCAAGTCCACGGATGCCAGAGGGGGAGGAGGGATGCGGAATGGCAAGGCCACCGCCTCTTCCATGGAGCCCGCCGCCACAATGGTCCTGCCAGGAGTGGTGGCGGGCTCGGGGGCAGCGGAGATCTGTAAAGCACCTTCGGTTTCGGCAACGCCTTCTGGCACTGTGGAGGGCAAATGGTCCGGCTTTACGTCCACGTCCTCTCTCTCCTCTTCCTCCTCCAGGGGCCCGGCTGTCTTGGTGGCATCCACGGTATGCACCATCAGCAGGCCGGCTGACTTCTGCTGCGCTGTGTCCACGATGCTGATCAGCATGTTCTTCTTGTCCTCGCCTCTCCGGTCCTTGCTTAGGTCCAGCTCGTACTTGTTTTCTGTCTCCTGCCGCCGCAAGGGCCCCCGGGTATTCTGCCTGGTGACTGGAGGGAAGCCAGCTTCCACGCTGGGCCGCATTTTGGTATCGATGTAGAGAGGTTTGTTGAGGTCAGCCTTGGGGGCTTCCCCCTTGGGCCCTTGCTGCGACTCCTTCATGGCTCGGTCCCTTGCGGACAGTGCCAGGGCCAGCGGGGAGCTGGGATCAAGCAGCCGTCCGGTGAGTGGGTGGACATAATTCTCAGGGCTGGCTGTGCTGCTGCTCTTGGGGGGTGCTGCTGGGCTGCCTTCAGGCCCCTTGGCTTTGGATGCAGAATTCAGGGGCCTCACAGCCTCTCCCTGAGCAGCAGCCTCACCACCGCCCATGAAGTGGTTTTCCGGCTCCCTCGATGATGCTCCTGATGTGGGTGATGCCAGCGGCTCAGAGCCATCCTCATCGCCAAACCCACCCTCCTCAGGGAACTTGGAGGGCCGCGCCCGGGGCACGGGCGGGCCCAGCCCCACATCCTCATCCCCTAGGTCGGTGGAGAGGAAGGCCGGGGAGTTCCTCCTGGCTTCTAGCCGCTTCTCCCGGTCACGGACAGCCCCGGCAATGGCAGCGGCAAAGGGGCTGCTGACAGTCAAGCTGTCATCAGGCCGCAGCTGGCCCAGTGGCTCTGTGGCCTGGGGGTCAATTTCCATGCTGCTGCCTTGGCTGCTCTTGCCGCTGCTGCTGGTGGAGGGTTCCTTGACGATGATGGTGGGGATGGGGATGGAGCACGTCTTCTCGGGGCTGTCCTCCACGTTGGACTGCTTCACCAGCATGCCCTTCCGCCTGGCGGGCTTGGCCGGCACGTAGACGGCCTTGCTTGCGATCTTCCCTACCTCTGAGTAGGGGTTCTCAGGCATCTGGCCCCTCTTGGTGCGGAAGGTGGCCTGGGGAGCGGCGTTCCGACTATAGAGGTCTTCAGAGTCCAGGGAGTAGCGGTCCAGCTCTCTCCTATAGAACATCCCCTTCTCCCGCATCATGGTGGCCACTGTGTCGGACCTAGCGGCAGGAGACACCTTGGCAGCGGAATTCAGATTGAACGCGGGCTTAATGGTCCCATAGACTCTTGGAGTCGGGGACTTGGGGCAGTTGTAGGTGGTGGGGGAAGGTGGTGGTGGAGACGGGGGCACAGACTGTGGTGGAGGGGGAATATCCTCAGAGGTGTCTGGCATGGACAGGCTTCTGGTGAATTTCAGCATTGGAGGGGCCAGAAATTGTCGTTCTTCCTCCGTTATTCCTATGAGTAGAAAACAGGTTTAGTTGTAAATCACAGCAATAAGCAAAATCCTACAAACCTATCACATCTCCACAAACTTAGACAACGTACGCTTGTTAGGACACATAGCACAAGCCACGATGCTGAGGGGTTAGTTCTATGGCCCACTTCAAGCCCATGAATGAGAAGAAAGAAAACAGGTACAGGGGGTGCAGTGAGCCATTCTCCAGGACATGGGGTACCCAGCACAAGGTCAAGGCAGCAAGAGTCTGAGGCCAGGCCGTGTGCCACTCTCTAGGCGGAACCCCAGCTGCCAAGGCTCCTTGTGGCCAAATGCGCACAGGTGTACGTTGGCGTGGGTGCTCCCTCGTGAGGGAATGAGCTAGCGAGACCCAGAGCCTTTCTTCCTTGCCCCTTTCAAGCTTGACAAATGCTCCTGGAGACCTGAGGTAATCACTTGCTCTCTGGAGGGCACAAGGCATTTGTCACCTGGTACAAGAGCCAAGAACTGTGTTGCTGCTAGGTAGCCTGAGTGGTGATGCTCCCAGCCAAGGGTGCAGGCAGACATGCCACCCTTCAGCAGTGTGTCTGCCGTTAGGGTCCTGTGTGTACTGAGAAGAGCTACTGTCACCTGGCTTGTCTGGGCCACATGGAGGGCTTTGTGAACATCAGAGTCCTTGGGCTCTCACCAGGATGGCAGGCTTGGGGGAAGGGGCCATTTTGGCTCTGGGACATACTATGCCCATGAGGAGAATGAGCCTTGATCCCTCTAACTAATGACTTCATTCAGCCCACACAGCAGCAGGACGCTAAGCAACGCTTCTCAGAGGGCCTGGGGAGTTCCATGTCAGATCCTCCAGAGCTGGGTGGAGGGGCACGGCAGGTCACTGTGGTCAGCCAGGAGCCAGGTTCAGCTGATATGGCACAGATCAAAGCCATGTTCTTTGATGCAGTTAATAGGAGTGCATCGGTACTGAAGGTGGCTGAGGCCTGGACATCCTGTGCGTGTGCTGACTGATGTGGCTATAGACTGTGCGGCACTCTAAGACACAAACACACAGACAGAAGCAGCACGCACAGTGGCACCAACGACCAGGGACTCGTAGGGGGCATGCAGGTTTTTTAGAGGCAACAAAACAAATTATTTGAAATTAAAAAAAAAAATTTCCTAAGACAAACTACAATCATTTATTCCAATGAAAACTGCCATTTGATAAGGGTATTCCAAATTTAGCATACTCCTTGTGGGAGGATAATTTGGCCTTGCCATGATTGGTTGCTAAAGGCATCTGGGTTGACCATTTGCTCTGTGTTGGTTGTCTGGCGTTTCAGTTCCCAAGGAGTAACAATTTAAGAATACACCTTATACAGTAAACTGGGGCACATTGAAGGTACAGATTCCAAACTGGAGGCATGCACTAACCTGATAGAAAGATTCTGCTGTCTGACAGGAGGAAATCAATTATTATTAACCGGTAAGGATGCAGTCATACAACATGGTGTGTGTGCCGCTTCACCAGAGGCCCGGAGTTTGCGGTGCGTGGGCAAGTGCGACAAGCAGCAGACACCACTACAGTCACCTAATGCTCAGTGGCTGCTTACTGTCCTCCTCCTCCTCCTCCTCAAACCAGAACAAGTGAGTCCTGACTCTAGCAGCATTGCCAGGTGGTAGCTCCAGACACACACAACCCTGTCCCTGGGCAGGCTGGGCAGCCGCCGCACACACTCTTCAGGTTATATAGCCAGGGTGTACCGTGTCTGGCAAGGGCCTTGGCTCCTAGGAGAGTTTACATAAGAAAGGCAATGCTGGATTCACTCCCCCAGGAACTGTCTCAAGGGGTCCACTTTGCTTAGGCCTCTTCCAGGGCAGTTGGCGGGCATGACTGGGAGGCTACAAGGAAGGTAAACCACTTTCTACAACACAGAGTATGCTGTTTCGTTAGAGTTCAAGAACCTGAACCGGCCACCCGGAGAAGTATGTCCGTTGAGCTCAGCCTATGCATTTAGGACCGTAGGGAGTCCATTCACCCTATCCACCCCGTCTTTTCCTCACTTTCCTTCTTGATATGTGGTCTCATTTACCACACTGGTATTGTCCCAAAGAAACTGACTTCAGAATTAGAAAACCCACACTGGCTTTGGTGTCCATTGGAGTGGGAAGGTTCGTTCCCTCCTGTGTTCAAATGGCTACCCAGCAGGCAGGGCCAGGTGCCTGCTTTGGGGTGTACTGGCCTCCTGGGATTGTTAGGTCAGGGATGCCAGGACAACCTGGGGGGAACCAGAGGCCACAACTCCCTAGGGGCTCTGAGGGCTGCATGTGAAAGCCAAGGGCCAACTTCTTCGGGTGAAGGTCACGCTTCTTACCTATCGATTTCTGCCTTCGCATCGTACCTCGAGGGAGGCCCAGAAATGGGCCTTTTGGGCTCCCAGGAACAGTGGGTGTCATCACAGCGATCCCTTGGCGTTCATACACGGACTGCAAACCCAAAAGCCAGGGTGAGACATGGCCCTGGCCAGCCCACTCCCACGGCCATGGCTAGAGGGCAGCAAGGGAGCTCTGGACACAGCAGGCGCTGGTCAGGGGCTTCCCTAGGAGCAATGCAAAGTGTGTAGTGACTTCTCGCAGCCAGCACTGTGAGCCCAGAGAGAGCCCTTCTTTAGTTTTTCTCATTAGCATTGATAGGATGAGGTGCCAGCAGGTCCTGCTCTGAGGAGCTGTGGTCACTGTGACATCAGTCCTCAGACTAACCACCCAGCTATATCTGTGAGAGAATAGAGCCAGGATGGATGTCCTGTGGGATACGGCCTGGGGCCCATAGTATGGCTTTCCAAGTGCTCGAAGACTCAGTCTTGGTTAAGTCTTCCAGCCAGAACACTTGTTTTTCTCCTCCATAAAAAAACCCCCAGTACATCCCATAGTATGCACAGAGGTGAACAGGTACTATGTGTTGTGTGGGTCGTAAGTTATGCTGGCCAGCTTGAGTGAGCTGTGGGATTTTTCTGGACTGTGGCACTGATTCCATGGGAGGAAGCTGTTCCTGACTCCCTTTTTCCATGTGTCTGCTGTAGCAAGGGCTGAGAGTTTTGTGGTCCATCTTGAAGGTAGACTCCCAGTATACTTCAGCCTGTTCCCTCAGCCCTTCCATGGGTACTGTTCTATCTGCACAACTAAAACTTCCAGACAATCAGTGCTCTGCCACCTGCAGGGAGGCTCAAGAAAATCAAGAGCCAAAGCCTCACTGAAAACATATTTATGTGCACACTTTTATGATCCTGGCACAGAGGTAGTCCTGCCCGGGCACCACAGTCTTTGTCTATCTCACCCTGTAGCCCTGAGTTTGGGGAGGGAAGCCAGAACTCGACCCTTGGGAGGTCAAGGATACCTGTCCCACGAGGCCAGTCAGGGGTTGAAGACTGTAGGACTCAGTGGGACCTATGTGGGCATGTTAAGGGATAAGGCTGTCACCTCTGAAGTTCTGGGGGTGAAGGGTGAAGGCTAAAGTGAACTGTTGGATTTAAATAGTTAATGGCGGTGTTTAGTATCTATTATGTAGCTCTTAAGTCAAAGCTATGATATTGGCGGGTGTTGTTATTGTTTAAAAATGCTAGATTAAACTGAGCCAATATGAAATTGGACCAAGCAAAATACTTAAGCTAAGTAACCATAACAGGTCATTCTTGGGCCTGACTCCAGGCACCAAGAGGGGGCACTGGTACCTGGCTGCCTGTGGGAAAGTGAGAAGGATCCCAGAGGGATAAGAGGCCTTGATTGTGCCAGGATGTGCTGGGGGCAGAGTCTGAGCAGTGTCTGTCTTTTGCCAAGCTGAGGATCACTCCTGATGGCCAGGGGGTGGGGGAGGGAGCGCGGCACAGGTCCCTGACCTGAGCTCAGTCCCAGTGCTTTTTTTTTAAAATTCGCTACAGGGTCTCACTATGTAGCTCAGACTCATAGTGATCCTCCTGTTTTTAGCCTCCCCAGTGCTGGGATTACAGGTGTGTGCCATCATGCCATGTTTCAGTGGGGCTGGCACTGCATGTGGTGCCAGGGAGTGAACCTCGGTCCCTGTACTTGCCTAAGCAGGTGCTTAGTATACTGAGCTATCTTGCTGGCCCTCAGTCTTGGTTAGATATTTGGTATAGATGTTTCTGTGGAGGCTCTCCTTACAGAGGACCACTGCCTGCCTGCCCTGCTGGCCAGATGGCCTCTTTCATCTTAGAGTAATGATGAGCCCAGATCCCTGCCTGAGGTCTCTTCCCAAGGTCCTTCATGTGCACGGCTCACAGAATCTCAGCTGAGCATGTGGAGGGACACCCTCAAGGCACCGGGGGTTGAGTAGTGAAGCTGAGAGCGGGCTCCAGCCTGCCTGTGCCCATGCTGCAGGTCGGCATTGGACTAGATAGGGTATCCATTCTTGACCTCTTGTGTCTGGCTCTGAGTGGGTGCAGTGAGGGGGCATGTGCCGACCCTCTATACCAATGCTGAGCCCTACCTGACTGCTTCCCAGTCTATCCCAGACCCTGAGCCTGCAGACCCAGGGACACAGCTACTCACATTCATATCTGAGACCGCTGGAAAACACCGGCTGGTAGGCCGCTGCTTGATGGTGGCCACTCTCGACTCCATAGCCACATTCTCAGCAGTCCGGGAAGGTTTGGGGGCCGGAACTATTTCTTCTGGTTTATCTACAATATAACCCAGGGGGATTAGAGAGGCTGTAGCACAGTCAGGAGAGTGAGTGCACTTAGCAGAGTGCAGAAGTATGGTGACCGATCCCATGCCTGAAATTGCAGGTAGGCCTGTCACATGAGGAGCGAGCATGCATCTTCCTGCCCCATGCATTCCTGCCAGAGCACCTTTAGTTTCCTAGACCGCTAGCCCCAGGGTGACCTGGACACCAATGGCCTATATAAGACTCAAAAGCTTGGCCTTCTCCATGAGCAGCACTGTGTCCCCATGGCTCTGGAGCTCTGTGTCATCTTTCTTCAGAGACTAACTTTATTCTCACTAGTGGAATTCATCCTTTTTGGTACTAACTTTTGGAACTTTTGAAAGTGGTTCTGAACCATGGCTACCTTTTAAATGCAGTTTCCAAAACAGGGACTGTGCCTGAAGCTGGGGCTTTGGTAGTGCGCATGGAGAAAGGAAGGCCTGGTGCAGAAGCCCCGGATGTGTTAGTACATGTTGCTCAGTAAGTTCCTGTTTATTCTCCGCCACAGTGGAACATCGCTTTCTTTGCTTTGCTTTTTCTTTCTTCTTTTGTTTTGTTTTGTTGTTGTTTTGAAAGAAAAAAAAAAAAAGCCAAAGGTTTAAGAAATCTTTAGAAATTAGAAATGTATTAAAGAGGAAATTTAAAACAGAATTTGTTTTATCTTGCAAATGAAAGTTTTAGTTTGAAAATGAAACACATTCTGGAACTGGCTGATGCCTGGCCCTGCCTCTGGGAGATCTGAGATCAGACAAAAAGGCCCTTCCCAGGCTGTTGCAGCACCCTGTTTGGTGAACTATACAGTGTCCTGGCTCTGTGCTCAAACACTTGGGAAAAGCCCTAGCTGAGTCCAGCTGTGTTCCTCACGAGCACTCTGGGTAGGCTGGGGCAGGTGCAGCAGCAGCAACAGGCCATTCAGAGCCTCCTGACGATGAGCCTGAGACCTCTCAGCGCCTCCAACTTGTTGCTGAGGTCTAGTGGCTCCCTGTGGAGTGTCAGGTGAGAAGGTCACCTCTCCAGATTGTTTCTCATGAGAATACTATGACTGCTGTGCTGCAAAGGTGCTCTCTGAGGACGGGCTGATGCACCAGCAGAATTCCCTGGAGCTGCAGCACTGGTCAAAGAAGCCCAGGAGGAAAGAAAGCACCAACATCTGAGAAGACAGGCCAGACCCAACAGCTACACCTGCACGCACACACGTATGCACGCACGCATGCACGCAGTACGCACGCACTTAACAGGAGTGTTTCAGGGTTGGGACTGGCTGGCACATGTCATGATCTCTTGACCTCTACAGCAGCTGATGCCCTCCTGACTTGGTAGAAGACAACTGATTCCAGACACGATGCCAGAATCCAGGGGCCATGAGCAATGGCTGGAAGCCCAATCCTGACTTTAGGGGCTCTCACAGGTCCTTAGCCTCAGAGTGGTTTTCAGATGTGTGGAGATGTGAAAGGAGGAAGGATGTGCAAGAGACCATGTGGCCTGCAGAGCCCGAGGGGCCACTGGCCCTGTAGGGGAAGTTTTGCCACCCTGGTCTGTGCCATTATCCTGGTTTACTTGCTAGTAGGATGCTAGGTAAATCATGCAGGGCGAGAACTTGAACCCTTTCTCTGCTGGCCCCGCCCCAGTGAGACCAGCAGGTACTCTTAGGTTCTTGCTTCCTTCACTCTCATCCAGCCAGCTGGGCTCACAGGCTCCCTGGCCCCTCTGCGCATGCTTCCCACCGTGTCCTCTCTGGTTCTTTGGGAAGCACAGATTTTCCCTTATGCATGGTGGGCACATGCCCCTCTGAGACAGACTGCCTGGGTATGGTAAGACATGCCCAACCCGTTGCTCTTGGCAAGTGGGAAGCCTACACCAGTGCCCACAGCACTCATCCTCATCCTGCAGGCTCCATCTCTTCCTGCCAGAGCATCTACTGCCTGACGTTCCTTCCTCCCTGTGCCATGTCACCTGCGCCAGCCTACTGCCATCTCAGCCATCTGCTTCCTCTGAGAAACCTTTCCTTTGCAACTCTGGGCTGGGATTCGTATATATCCTTTGGTCACTGGCATTGAACACATGGTCGCTGCCACTACCATGCCTGTCTGTTGGATCTCAGTCCCCTCTGATTTAGGTTCTGGTGCTATCTAGCTCCTGCTCTAATGAGCCCAGCCTGGGCACACAGGTCCAACTTGGTCTGTTCCTAGAATATAGGCCCCCTGGCACTAGCTCTTTGGCTTTGCTTCAGCTATGATATGGCTGTTAGAAGAGGCCAAGGTCATTCTAGGATCAGGATGCTGTATCCCACCACTGCAGTGAGACCCAGGAGAGAACCTCACCCAGTGCCCAGTGCCCCCAGCTTTTTCCTATTGTACGGGCCCTGGCTCTTCTTTTGCCTCCTGTGAGGGCATGGCTGGGGGAACCCAGCCAGCTAAGTTCTTAACATGAGCCCAGATGGCATGTTCCAAGATAGGGGAGGAGGGACTTGATCCCCAGAAGAAACAGGGGCCCTCTGGGTAGAGTTCTGGGGCAGCAGCAGAACCTAGCCACCTCCCTTCTACACATGCTGTGCAGAGGCCAGGGCCCAGGGCTGCATGTCCTGGACACGTCTTGGCCAGGACCTGTTGGTCTGAGATCTGGGAGAGGTCCAGGGAACACCTGGCCTCTGGGTTGGTTGAATTCAGTGGCTGAAGGAGGCAAAGGGAGCTGGCTGCTCAGGCAAGGGCAGGCTTTCAGCCTCAAGCACCAGTGGAGGTGACAGATGAAAGCTGCAGAAGGCGATGGCCCTTTTGGGAAGGCCCTGAGCATTGAGCCTGGTTGTCAGGGCTTGCTGTGTTGGGGATGCGTCTAGCACACTGTGGGTGAGGGGCACAGCAGGAGCTGAGCTGAGGTGCTAAGTCTCAGAGATGTTCTAATTCTTCACTGAGGCCTTCCAGAAGCTCGGGTTTAAGCTTGGAAGCTGATAGGGTAGGCTCCTGCCCACTCACATACAACTCCAGAGGCAAATGGCCCAGAGTCCTGGGGCGCCACCTGGATTTTCCATGTGCCCTAAAGGAGCAAGATCTGATTTGAGGGTCATAAGGCCAGTGGCAGGCACCCCCAATACATGCCCAAAGGATGGGCATGCCTAGGGTAAGTCGAGAGTGCCACAGTCGGTAATGGCAGTCCTTGACTCTGGTAGGAATACTGCTTTTCATGCCACTTCTCTTCATAGGACCTGGGTATAAAGGAGGGCAGGAAGAGGACTTCCACTTCTCAGGAAAAACTGGGCCAGAGATGCTTCAGGCCAGGCAGGACCCCAGGGCCAGGCAGTAGCTTGAGCTCAGGTGAAGTTCACCTGGCCCTGCCTGCTGTCCAGATGGGGGCCTAGCTCTGTTGGGCCATGGCAGCCAAACACTTAACTGAGAGTCTCTAGAGTTACCGTCAGAGTGATGGGTGTTGTTTGGAAAATGCTGGAAGGGCAGATGACGTCAGGGACCTTAGGTCAGGATGGCTGGCACGATCATGTCATGAGAGGCACACCCTTTAGAACCATGGCCCCCATGACTGTGGACCATCCTGGTCCCTGTTTAAATGCTGTGCCTGGCTGGCTGTACCCTCAACCCACAGAGCTATGAGAGCAACCTGGTACATGGAGGAGGTGAGGCTGGGACTGCGGTCCCTTTGACAGTTAGAGTTTGTATTGTTAGTGTGATTGAGATGACTACAGAAATACTCCGATCCCATGATTCACCAACCAATGGGAGCTGGTGGCCTACCATTCAGCCCCCCATCTGTGAAATCTTGTTTACTGGAACACGAAGACCTTTAAGAAAAGCATGAGACTACAAATTCCTGCTTTCCATTTTGCGCTGGCTGGCTCGTGAGGATTAGGCTTGATTTACAAAAGCCTGGAACTGGCTATCTATTCAAGGACTAGATGAAGAGGATTATTGAGTCCAGCCCCCTGCAGTGGAAAAACGAAGTAGCTGGTGGCTGAAAACAATCGTGCAGACAGATTTGAAAACTGTCAAATCTTAAGAAAAACAACCGGCTAACGAGCTGATGAATGCTCTAGCAGTGACCTGCGCTTTAGTTCTCCAAGCAAACTTAGGATCTCCTTAGAAGACAGATGTGCTGCTGACGGGCCATAAAGTGTAAAAGAGCGGCTTGGGAGGGAGGTGGCATTTGTCAGGCTGATGGGGGGGCGTCGTGGCCTCCACATTCAGGAAGGAAGCACTGCCTGCCCTGCCTGCCACCAGGTCTCCCAGCCAGGCCAGGTGAGCTCCATGAGTTGCTAGGGGGAGCGTAGCCCCTTCCCGATGGAGACAGTCTGCTGCTCTTTTGGGTTCACTGAGCCAGATGTTGTAGGCTTTGTGGGACAGAGTCCCCAAATTATGGGGAGAAGCAGTTCTGACCACTGCGGCTAGGAGAGAGGCAGGGTCCTGTGGCCCTGAGGGTGAACCAGCTAGCCAGGCCTTCTGATTCCCCATGTGGCTAAGGGGAGCCCCACGAAGGTGACTTGAACTCATGTCCCATGGCTGTGTGTACAGTAGCCACTGCTTTCTTGCCTCGTGTACCTGAGCTCCTGGTGCCACTTCCTGTGCAGGGCAGCAGCCCACACCCAGCTCAGGGTGAGAGCACAGTACAGGCCCCTCCGTGGCACGACACAGTACACAGATGCCACAGTGCCTCTGATTTGCTCTCAGAGTCAGGGAAGGAGCTGGGGAGGTGCTCTGGGCCCCGGAGAGTCTGAGGGCTCCAAAAAGCCACCCATCTTCCTAGGTATAGGGTCTGTGGGTGCAGCCAGCGGTACTCATTAGCCTGGGAAGCCAGGGTGCCCTTTCCAGCTGTCTCCCCTCCTCCTGCCAGCTTTACTCTGCTTCCACCAGAGTCACCCTTAACGGCCATGTATCCAGGGCTCAGACGGCAGCCATGTTTGCCTGTGTGCGGAATGACATCTGGGGATGGTTCTCTGTGGAAAGTCAGAATGAACAAGCGGGGTGCAAGCCCTGCCGGGGAGCGCTGGAATCTGAGGGTGCTTCAGTTTTGCAGGAGCCCTTAACACTGCCAAAGTGAGCTACAAATGAGATGGCTCTAAAGGACACACATTTATCCTCCTGGTTTTGGAGACTAGACATCTGTGGTCAAGGTGTGTGGCAGGACATGATGCGACAGGACACAGAGGTTAGCCTGGTCCTCCTGAGGAAGTGGGGTCTTCCACATGCGCCTGCTGTGAGGCGCGGTCCCCTGCGCACAGGTGGGAGCTGAGGCATCAAGCTGGCAGGGCCACAGCACCGGGGCCCACACAATGCTCCGAGGCTGTGAGTGTTCCTTAGTTCTTTTTTTTTTTTTTTTTTTGTCTTTTTGAGACAGGGTCTCACTATGCAGCTCAGGCTGGCCTTGAGCTCACTTTTGTAGCCCAGGCTGGTCTCGAACTCACAACGATCCTCCTGCCTCAGCCTCCCGAGTGCTGGGATTACAGGCGTGCGCCACCATGCCCGGCTTGTTCCTTAGTTCTATTGGCCCTGGTTGGGTTCCGTGAAGAGCTGAGCTGGGCCATTGTGGCTGGGTCCTTTGGGGTCTTCTCACGCATGCCCTCATGTTCTGTTCTAGCCTGGTGGTGGGGCTGTGGGGGGACAGCATTTAATATGCAGACAGTTTTCTCTGATGTTGAAACAGACAGTGGCTTTGCACTGTCCAGGAATTCTACCTGTCCTTGGTGCAGATGGTTGTGCAGGCCATGCTTCTGTCCTGTGTGTGGATCGGCCAGCATAGTCCACAGGAGTCCCTGACTGAGGCTTTGCTGCCCTGGGTCCTGGGCCCATCTTGACAGTGGTCTGTTCTTGGCCAACTGTGTGGTGCCTAGGTCCCTGGGAGCCCATGGTGCTTCAGCAGGGCAAGGGGTCCCTATAGATGAGTAACCCCAGGACCCTCAGGAAAAAGAGTCCTATAGCTGGGCCTCCACCTTGGCCTCAACACAGAGAAGACCCTAGAAAGCCTGCTTGGAGCATCCTAGGTGGCCTGCCATGGTATGAAGGCCTACGTTGCTGTAGGAAGACTGCTAGCATTGAGGGGTCTAAGAGGAGAGGAGGGCCACCAAGGCTCTGCTTCCTGTTTTAGGAAGCCCCATCCTTCCCTGATAATTGCGCTTTGGTCTCCAGTGCTCACAAGCCCCTCATTTCAGTGACCTCCTGATCACTGCTACATCTGTGGCATGCCTTGGCCACGGCACCTACAGTACAAGGAAAAGGTGGTTTTGTTGAGAGTGCTTCTTGTAATTGTTGTGAAGAAGGTCTCAGTTAGTATACTGGCAAGGGCTTTCTTAACTATCTCCAGCAATCAGCTGAAAAACATCTAAGATGGGGCTGCAGCTGCACAGGGAAAGGGCTGTGCTCTCAGGGGACACGTAGCCTTGTGTCATGGCTGCTCACGGCCACACCACTGTGCCCTCCCACCTCACAACTCAGTGTGTCAGAAGGCCCTAGCTCCTTCTGCCACCAGCACAAGGGAAACTGAAAGTGTGAGAAAGGGGCAGCATTTGGTCACTGCGAAGGGAATGTGGGGTCCGGAGCAGCCAGGGGCGCCCGTGCGGTCTCCTCTCTGGTCAGCCTCAACTGGGAGTGCTAAGGCCTCTTCCTAGACATGGCAGGTCCAGCTGTGACCACCAAGGACTTTCAGGAGCTTCATGGTCATGGTGACACAGACACAGCTCAGGGGGAAAGACTGGACACGCCAGGGGAGTCACAGACAGAAGTCAAGCAAACCGAACAGACCAAAATGGGACATGTTCCAGGACTGGGGCTCTTAAGACCCCAAAACAGGGCAAAGACACAAGGTTCATGGTACATTCTAGACTTCACTGGACGGTCACAAAAGGGATCTCTCTTCTACTGGGGTGTGACGCGCAGGAGGACTGGAGACAGACACTTGGGCTTCCCTTACCCTTCTTCTTCCGGACTGCAGCTTGTAAACAGAAAGGGAAGTGCTGTGAGCCACTGGACAGCAGCCTGCAGCCTACACCTGCCCAGCTCAGGGTGGCCATGGGAAATAGGCTGGGACCCAGCACTGGGGCTCCGGGGCCCTAAAGAGCTTCCCGTGTAACTTCCCTACAATTGGGTCTGGTTTGTTTTTTTGCTACTTGGCCTACTTGTGAACCCCCTTCCTACTGGCAGAAAGGCACTTCCCTTCTTGAGTCATCCCTTGTCCCTACCAGCCCTGCAGAGTGGGGTGTGGACTTCAGGAAGATGGGAACAGAGGCAGCCCATGGTGGGCTAGCTTTCAGCACGCCTGAGCCCATGCACAACCCGGACGTCACAGGACACCTTGCAGCGGTGCCCCTTCAAGGTGAGCTGCCTGCTGTCCCTCTTGGAGGGTCCCATGGTGACCCGTGGGAATTCAGCCCTGTACTCGCTGTTAGCATTCCTGTTTTCCTTGTCCATAGGGTGTGGCCCATGAGGAAGCTGGTGGAGTTTCCCCAGTAGATTGCGTTTGAGAGGTTAATATGGTGCAGATGGTGATGTATGGGACAAAAGAAGAAATCTGGGCAGGGCTGCCCTTTTCTAAAGGACCAATGCTGTGTACTGAGCACCAGAACGCAGCAAGGATGGCTTGGCCAGCCTCAGTCTTCTGGGGTCATGCTTATGAGACCCCTCCCATAGGACAGCAAAGAGGAAGGCTCCCTCTGTATTTGAGGTTTCTTTTGTGAGCAGGACCCAGAGTTCTCCAGTGGGAGGCTGGCATCAGTGGAGAGGGATGTTCAGGCCAAATGCAAGTGAGAGGCACTCAAGTGTTAGCCTGCTGGGCCAGGAGCTCAGGTTTGCTTCCGTGCCCACAAGACTTGCCCTCGTAGACCTGTTCCTGCTGTCAGGGGAGAAACACTTCCACTCCCTTCCCATCCTGAGGTTCAAAGCTACTCTTTCTAGAAGTGTTTCTGGATTCTCTGGAGACTCTCCACAGGGCATTTAGCAACCTCTGGGATGTCAGCACCAGAGTTCCCTTTTTAGTGGTCACCATGGTGCACATGGCTAATAGTCACCCTTACCTAGTCTATAGGACAGGGACAAATGGTTGGGAGTCCCTCTTCCTTGCAGACCTTGTAAGGTGCTGGTGCCAATGCCATCTATGCCAAGGCTCCAAGCCCTGGAGCTATAAGGTCTGAGCCATGCCTGGCTGTGTCAGGGGGCCTCTTGCATAGGCCTCCAAGGCAGTGGGCAGTGGGGGTGCCCTAGATAGCATGGTAGCTGCTTCCAGGATCCTGGGATCTGCTTACCTTTGTCCACTAGTGAGAGGCCCAAAAATTCAAAACAAAACAATGTTAGACAAACAGGAAAGAGTAAAGACACCCACAGGCTCCCGAGGGTGATGCTAAATGTGGAGCTGCCCAGCCATGCAGGGCAGGGAGAGGGCACAGTGTCACTGAAGGAGCTAAGCAAGCCAGCAGGGGGCCATGCAGGGCTGGGGCCTCACAGGGCAGCACGAGCTGGGCAGGTTGGATGGCATCTCTTACCGAGCTCCTCCAGCTCTGCAGTCATGGACTTGGAGCGCAGGGTGAGGGCCGTGGTTGGTGCCCGCTTTGGAGGTGGGGGAGCTTGACAGACAAACAGAAATAGGAATAAGAACTGCGACAAGGCCCCATACCATACCTGTCCTTCCCACATTTCTAGACATGGCAATGATGGGGCGGGGGGTCGGGACGGTGGGCCTCTCGCCTACAGTGTTGTGGGGAAGGCTGGCAGGTAGGAAGGTAGGACTAGGTCTGCAGCCTGTGGGTGAGTCATGTGGCAGGGCGGTTCTGTGGGCTGGATCTTCTGGCCACGTGGGTTTGCTTAAGATAGAGTACAATGGGCACTCGGCTGAGGAAGGGAGGGAGGGAGGCCTGTTCAGTGTGTCTACATGGCATCTGTTGCTGACTAATGGGGCATGGCTGATGGGCTACAGATAGCTCTGGCACTCTGCAAGCTGTCAGCTCTTAGCTACCACTGCCAGGCCAGGCAAAGGCCCTGCCCCACCCTGTCGCATGTACAAAGGCTTTTTGCTCAGCTGATGCTGAGTTTTAGAGGAGGCTGGGGACTGCCCTCCTGCCTGTCTGTCCCCAACTCCCTCCTCTGGTAGCCATTCCTATGACATGTCCTGACTGTCGCTCTGTGCATCATCTTCCAACCCTAGGCTGACCTGTGGTCACAGGGTTTTGCTGTCCTTGGTGTGACTACAGGGCTGCTTTCTGTGGCTAAAAAGATAGCTTCAACCCTTTCCTACTTCTTACCAATAGGGCCTGTGCTTGGGAGGTGGCATGGCTCTGGGTCACTGTGATATTTGTGGTGGCCAGCTCTAGGCCCAAGCCCTGTCTGGGTTTCAGCTTAAGGAAAGGTGCCATCCACCCAGTAACGGGCCTACCCATGCCCCTTGCAGGGAGTCTTCAGGGTACGCACCTTTCTTCCTCGCGGTGTCATCAGGGTCCAAATTCCTGGTCACCGTGACGACCTTAAGGATGAGGTGATTTCCTCCTTGGCGGATCATGTTCACCACCTGCCTGTGGCCAACTTTGACAACGTTCTCATTGTTAACCTGTAGGAAAACAGACCAGTAGCCAGGTGAGCAGGGAGGAGCATGTGCCTTCTGAAACCAGGGGCCAGCCCGGGAGGGGAGAGGAAGACCTCAGGAGACAAAGGAAACAAAGGCACTTTTGAGAAAACCCGGATGAACGCCTTGCTGTATGCCGGAGAGGCTTCTTAGTTGTGTCCAGGGAGGCCTGCACCGCCATCACCCTCAGTGCTTGCTGCCCTGCCGCTGCTGGGCAGAACCCAACCCGAAAGCTCTTGGGGTTCGGTGTTGTGGCCCTGGAGCAGTTCTCACAGCCTGTAGCTCTGCGTAGAAATCCAAGTGATTTCCAGGGTCAGGGCTGAGTGACATCTTTCCATTTTCACAGTGAAGAGCAAACATGGCTCCTAATTGCCTCTCAAGCATTTTGAGGCCACATGCCATATGGACATCACCAATTTCTTCTAGAAGTTCTGTTTTACCTCTCTCTGTAGGCCTGGGATGAGATAGCATGAGTGCTGGCACATGTGCCGCAGTGGGCTCTTTGCTGTCATGGAAAGCTTTAAAAGGTTCACCATCAGTGTCATCAAAGCTTGGCTCGGGGCCCGGCAGGATGGCTCAGTGGTCTAAAGCGCCTGCTTAGGAAAGCTTAGGTGGCTGCAGGGACCGCGGTTCGATCCCTGGCACCACATGCTGCGCCAGCCCTGCCCTCAGGGCAGGCTGAGCCGGCCATAAACATAAATAAACAAAAGTTCTGAAACAAGAAAAAAAGAAAAAAAAAAAGCTTTGCTCAACAAGATGCTAAGAGGGAGGGGCCCTGCCTTGTCCAGGGGTTAGGAGGAAGAATTTTCTAGAACTCCTAGGATAGTCGGTCACATACTGGGGTAGTGGTGCTGTCCCCTCCATGTGGGAGGAGCTCTGGACCCTTTCTGGCTGTTCCCGCTCTTACCCTAGTGGGGCCCTCCCTTCTATCCCTTGGCATTGGGCTCAAGCCCTCAGGCCTCAGTCCTCATCAGCCAAAGTGCAGAGCCCCCCTTCTGTGGCCATTCCCTAAGGAAACTTGTGGCCGCCGGGAATGACACCCCTGCCTTGCCGACCATGTGCGTGACCCAGCTGCAGTTTTCAAACATTGCCATGGAAATGAGTAGTTGCTATACCACCACGGTATTCCTGGGACCTGCCCTGTAGCTGTGCTGTCCAGCCTGCCACATACTGCCTGTAGCTGGAGGTATAGACAGTGAACCCACAGCACAGCGAAGTTCAAGCCCAGTTGCTGCCCTCATCCTGCAGCTTGTCCCGTGGTAGCTGCTGGCCATGTTGCTGGACCTCTGTCTTCTGCCATGGGTTAAGATTTTAAACAACGTGTACCTCAGTCAGGTGCATCTACACAGTGCAATGCACTACTACCTGGCCAACTGCTACAGTTCTCATCAGATCCCGAGTATCTGATGCAGATGAGAGGTATGAGGCAGCTGGTTCCCTGTCATGGGGACATAGTTGCCATGGCTGCTGCTTTGCAGTCTCCCTACTGGAAGGACCAGCTCCTCTGGTTCCCCTAGTTCCCCCAGCCAGTATGGTTTCTGCCTGGAGTGTCCTGTCCTAGGAATACCCTCAGCCCATGACAGGGACCATCTAGGGAGGACAGCATGGTGGGTGCAGAGGATCTCAGGGGCTCTCTCTTCCACTTACCTGGTGCATAGCTGGCAAATCAGGGTAACCTAGGAAGTGAAAAGGGTTGTGTGGTTGGGGGGCTGGGGGAGAGCAGTGGGGAGCTCACAAGGGGTGAGCACAGCTAGCCCAGCTTGGCCACACTCAGTGCTCAGGCTGTGCAGGCTCTGGGACAGACGGAAGATGGGCTGCAGGCAGTGGCTGCTGTCAGTGCCTCTTCCCTTGTCTTTACGCCACACAGTGACTGGCGCTCAGGAACTCACTCTCTTGTTTGTGCCTTCCTAGGCTTTTGTTCTGAGCTCCCATTGAAAGCTGGGAGGTACGGATGTGATTTCAGCACACGCTCTGTTCCTGCCACCCAGAGCTTGTGGTCTCATGGGGAAGCCACCTGACCCCAAGTGAATCAGCAAATTGTAATGCCAGGTGTGCTGAGCACCACCTGAGAGTGCGGCGGCTGCAGGAGAGGGGCTAGGTACCACACCCAGAGCCACACCAGGCAGGGCTGCACAAGGGATGGCAGAGGTATTCTATCGCTTCCACCCAGGAGTTTGAGACATCTGCAGGGTGACCTGGTGGCCAGAGCAGAGCGAGCACGGGAAGGGCAGCAGAGAGAGTAGTGGGATTCCACCGGCTCGAACACCAGGGTGGCCAGTTAAGTTTGGGCCACAGAGTAGCAGGACCACAGATCACACTGCTTCTAGTGTGGAAGCAGAAAGGACAGCTACTAGGAGTGAGGGTGGCATCTGTACTAGGGACAGGGGCGCAGAGGAGGCTGGGGCAGGTGTACAGTGTCCCAAGTGGAGGAGGCACAGGAACCATGCATGGGCTCCTCTGGAGCTAGAAAATGCAGCCCAAGCCTGCCTTCATTTCTGACTGGGGCCTCTGTGAGTCAGGCGCCACTACAGGCATGGGAGGCACCTAGAAGGGAGGGCGTCCTTGCCTGGGCCCAGGTGCCAGAGGCCAGTATCCAGGGCGTTCGAGATGAGCCCTGGCAAATTAGCTGGTAGCAGCGAGTCTCCAACTGCCCATCCACCACATTCCTAAGGTTGGTCATGTGTGGTGCTGGGTTATGACCAGCTGCCCTGCTCAGGATGCAACTAAAGGCCAGGTGTTGAGCAGGGTTCCTGTAGGGGAAGCGCTATCACCTTCCATCTGCCACCCATCTGTGGGGTGTCCTCTGTCTGAGCCTCAGGAAGCAGAGGCGCTGGCATTAGGCTCAGCAGTGCCGGAGCAGGGCTCACATTGTTTCCTGAGAGCTTATGGATCTAGAGGGGACTCTGCCATGAGGGGCTGGGCTCTGATGGCCAGTCCAGCCCTCTGCAGCCTACTGTTACCCACGGCCCTCGCAGCCTGGAAGCAGACTCTCTAGAGCCCTTGTCCTCTGGAACCTTCCGTGCCTGGTGGTAGCTGGGTATTGCTTTCCTGTGACCTTGACCAGGTCTGGCCCTTGACTGCTTAGGAATCAGAGGTTTGCTTCTGTGCCATGGGAGAGTTAAGGGGCCGGGAGTCCTTTTCTCTGAAGGGAAGACGCAGGTGCTACCACCAGCTGGGGAGATGCAAAGTAGTGAATTGCTCACTATGGACAGCTTTGTGGGGTCACACCTGTGCCTGGAGGCCTACAGAAATGGAAGAAGATGAGGCACAGGGGCTCAAGGCCTCAGCGTTTCCCTAATCACGTGCCCTTCAGGGTTGCTGAGTGTTCTTCAGCCACCAGCTCATACTTGCACAGCCATGGTGTCCTGGCCTGGGAGGTTGGGCCCTAGGAAGGGGTACCCAAGATCGGAGGTGCCATGATAGCCTTAATAAAGATCTGCTGCTGCTACCCTTGTCATGGAGCAATGTTGCCTGACACACTCCCTTTAGAGGTTCACAGTTGGTCTGAACAGGTCACAGAAGATGGTAAGAATTGCTTACAAGATGGGAGGGAGCGAGGCTCTGACCAGCCCAGAAGTGCCCCTTGACCTTCTTCAAAGCTGGGTGGGGCAGGGAGGACTACAGAGCACAGCAGGGGCTGCAGCCGGGCTGGACACGGGAAGCTTTGGACTGACTTTCCTTTGACCTGGATATGTCTGACTTGGGTCTTCCTATGTGAGGAGCATTGCTCTGCACTGGGGGCACAGACCAACTTCCAAACAACACCTGTTATACACAGCAGCTCTGGGTGTATCTGTCCTCTTAGGGGTGCACCCACTCTCTTGCCATAGCTAGGGTGGCGTCTGGCGGGTCTCTTCCATCCTGGTCTTCCCTGGAAGCCCTCTCAAGGAAGGAGTACCATGGGACCCAGTATCGGGATGAAAGGACTTCCTGGAGCGCAGGTCAGTACGCCTGATGTGGCCATCACCGCAGCATCTCTGCAGAGGTAAGTTTTCCCCTGCGAGGTCTATGGAAGGATGGAGGGTCCTGCCATGTGGCTTCTTGCTTGGTGCCCTTCCTTAAGTGGGACACATGCCTTTCTCCAAGGGGGCATCCTCTCAGTAAATAGGGCCCACTTTATCTCAGCTCAGCAAGAAGGCAGGGACAAGGATAGAGAGTGTTAATAATGGCCTTACACATCCCCAGATGTTCTTGGTCCCCTTTCTGGTAAATCTCAGATTGGCAAGGGCCAAATGTACCCAAACAGTGCTTGATGCATGTTAATGTAGATGTGGTTATGGCTTGTGTGTCATTGTCCCCCCAAAGCCTCATGCAGTCATTGGGACATGCTTCTAGAGTTTGTGATTAATTCATGATCCAAGGCTGGGATTATGAGTCCACTACACCCAGCCTGGGACAGATAGCCTGAAGGAAATATAAGGAAAGGAGAGAGGCTCGCCACCTCTGTCACTGCTGCCACTCTCTGCCCTTTTGCCTTGGCTCTTTGCTATTTTCTGCCACCATGAACTGCTGCCCGCTGCCATGTGGCACTCTGCCTTGGAGCCAGCTTGAGTATGGACTGAAACTTTCACAAACTTTGAGCTAAATAAACCTTTCCTTCCTTCACTTTGGGTGCTGGGTATTTTGTCCTAGCAATGAGAAGGTTACCGAGGCAGTGGTCAAGACTGGAAGTTTGACATGATTGCACAGGAAGCCCATGTTTCAGTCCTTGCGTTTCCTACTCCCCTACAGTACTGGCAGTGGGGAGCCCTGTAGCCCCTCATGCCAAACCTTAGCCAGGCCCAGGTGCTGCTGCATGCATGGGACCCGCCCAGCCTTCCTGGATCCTGAAGGCATCTGCCCTTCTGGGAGAGTCATTGGATTTGTGACTCATGCTAGCCACTGCTATGACAGAAAATTGCTTTCACAGTCTTTGAGGCTTTTAGAACTTTGGAAAGGGCCAAAATGAACTCTCCATATTGTTGGTCTCAAAATCAGTCCAGGTTACATTTGTGGAATTGATTCTGATTTTCCCGGGCACCTGTAGGTGAATGAGTTGGGCCACGTGCTTAGCGTCTGTGGCTCAGTCCCTTCCTGGCCAGAGCTGGAATCATCCAAGGTGTTGACCTTGTGCACATAGTTGCTCCCCCTAAAAGAAGCAGAAGCACATACGAGGGGCCTAAGCCAATGCTGGCCTCTGAGCCCGCCGAGGCAGCTGACGCTTTGTTAACCTCCTGTGAGTTCTATCTAACTTCAGATGTGTACTGATTGGACAGGCATGGCTATGAGGCCTGGGGAGCCCCCAACAGTCCCCAGCATTGGTTGGCGACAGCTAGTGAAGAGGCCCAAGTCTCACAAGGGCAGCTCCAGCATGAAGCATGCAGTCCCAGGGCCATGCATGTGTAATGTGACCATGATGCGCTTAAGATGGTTAAGGATTGTCAATTGGATCAAGAAGCGCTGTGGTAGTCGATACACTGTATCAACTTGGGGAAGCTTGGCTGGATGGGCTCAGCTGGTTCTGGGCTGTGGGAGCCCCATCCTGCAGGATGTGGAGGGCCTGCCCTGGGATGTGATTGGTTCCACTCTAGGGCCGGAGGGGCCACCCCAGAGTGACTCAGCACAAAAAGTGTGTAAAAAGAGTTGAGCAAGACTTTATGGGATCAACCCAGCCCAGCCCAGCCCTGCCCTGGCTGCTTCCTGCCTGGCCCAGCCCTGCCCCCGCTTCCTCGTCTTTGGAGGAGCTTGATCTTCGAAGCCACACCACTTTGGAGTACCTCTGCAACAGAATTTGGAAGAGAGAGGCTTGATGGATGGATGCCACAGCTGTTGCTCCTCCTCTGCCCTGCACTGTTTTCTGCCGCCTTGGAGCCAGCAGGGTATGAACTGAAACCTCCACAAACTGTGAGCTAAATAATTCTTTCCTTCCTTCATTTTGAGTGTCGGGTATTTGTCCCAGCAACGAGTAAAAAGAAACTAAGACAAGCACCTAGGAAATTACTATAACACACCCTGGTGTTTCCAGGGGTTACTGGCATGTGGGCCAGCAAATGGATGGAGGATACCTCTGCTTAATGTGGGTGGCACCATCCGATAGACGGGCCCAGACAGCACGAAAGTGGAAAAAGGGGGAGGAAACCCACCAGGCACAGTGCCCCTCCACCGGTGCCCCTTTCTTGCCATCACGTCATGAACAGCTGTGCTCTTCCAGACCCTGCTGCCATGAGGTTCTGCCTTGGCCTCAGGCTCAGGGGCCATGAAGCCACGTCACAATGTGCTGAAACTGAGAACCCCCAAAAACCTTTCTTCCTGTAAGTTGCCTGTCTTGGGCACCTTGTCAAATTCATGGAACGTTCTCAACGTACTGAGACACAGGGTCTGCTAAGCCAGCTGAGGCTCTGAGGTTCTGCAGATTAGGACTGGCAGTGTTGCCTTGCGGTGTGTGTTTTATACTCCTCCATGGTGGGCTTCAGTTTCATGCATGGCCACGCCATGAGCATGCTGGGGGGACCCCATCAAACTAACCTAAAGACCGGAAGCTGCCCATGGAGAGCCTGGGTGTCCTAACAGGCTGTGTCTAGTGCTGCCCTTGGGCGGTCAGGGGAGCCTATCAGCCACCTGCCCAGTCTACGCCAACTGAGTGCGGAGAAGCCATTCTGACCCACTGCCCACATGGGTCTTCCTGGATAGGAATTCTGGTCACCCTCCCCTACTGCCCCTTTCCTCTAACTACTCCTGGCACCACTGCTACAGCATGCCTGCTTTCTGCCAGCACACAAACCCTTCATGCCTGGAATTGCTTATGAGGGCCAAGTTCTGTCCCTGCTGGGTCATAGGCTGATGTCCCAGCACAGAGTATGACCTTGTCATTGAGAAATACATCAACGAGGCCAACAGAGTGGGCTCTCACGCACGGTGACTGGTGTTCTTGTACACAGAGGCGGTGTGGCTGTGCACAGAGACACAGTGAAGATGCTGTGAGCGTGGGCAGAGTTCTGGGTGAGGCTTCCATACGCCAGGTATGCCAAGGATCACAGAAGACTGTCTGGAACAAGCCTGGGCAGGTGTCATAGCCTGTTTCCTGGACTTCAGACCTTTAGCCTTTAGGGTTCTGGCAGCCTCTCCAGCGAAGGGTCTGGCCAGTGCCCTCCCCAGCCTTGCCAGCCTGCACCCCAAGGAGGGCTTTGCTCCCCTCTGCAGCCCTCAGCACAGTGGCTGCCGTGGCTCACTTCCTAACACCAAGGTGTCCACATGGCTGGCACATCTGCAGCTCTCCCCACCGTGGACAGACCTTGGAGGGGCCAGAGCCTTGTCTCCTAGTGCCCCTATCCTGCGCAGAGACACTGGTTGTCAGCTAAGGTACGAAGATGGCCCAGGATGCGCGCGTGTTGTGGAGTCCTCGGCTCTGTACTACTTTCTTCCAGCACAGATGTGTCCCCAAAGCCCCGCTGCCTGCCAGGCTTCTCAGCTCAGTCTCCACCCATCTCACACACTGCACCTGAAGCTGGGAACCTGCTGGTGACAGAGTGAGCGCAGGTCCTTCCAGTGCAGGTGCTCCCGGAGGTGAGTATGGACCCCTGGGGTAATTACATCATAGGGTGACTTGTGAATGGGATTGTTGTCCTCTGCCAGACTCCATATGACGATGTAGCCACCTGCCTGCCAGGACAGGGACCAGTGCCTTGTTATGGACCTCACAGCCCCCAGGAGAGGGGAAGAAATGCTTGCAGCTTGGGCCTGTGGGATTTCATTGCAGCACTCTGAGGGGACTAAGACAGTACTTAAGTGACAAGACACAGCCGGGCCTACCTACCCTGCAGACTGTTCCCTTCCATGGGACCCTGTTCCCCCACATCTTCTCAGTCTCATACCTGACACTGGACCTGAGGTGGGCAGAAAGGGGCGTGACCCAGGAATGGCTGGTGTTGGTCAAAGGCAACAGACCGGGGCTGCTGTCCACCAGGCCTGCAGATGGCAAAGGCCCTGGCCAGCCATAGCCCTTAGGGAGGCCTTGGCCCGTGCTGAGGGAGAGGGTATCGTGAGTTTGGATTCTGGCAGGCAGGCGGAAGCAGTGCCCCTGGCAAATGTTGGTAGGACCTCTGGGAAGGACCAGGCCTTGCAGTCAGGAGCTCTGTGGGTGTCCCTCTCTGTATCACAGATATCCTCTCAGAAACTTTTCTTTTTTTGTACCAGGAATTGAACTCAGTACCTTGCACTTGCTGGGAGGCACTGTGCAGTGAGTTACATCCCCAGCCATCAAAACCATTTCTACGCTGTGGCCCTTCACTGAGCACGTGGACGGGAGGCTCTGAGAAGGCCGTTTTCCCAGCAGCTGCCTCCTCATTGCTGCCTGCTGGCTTCTGGCCACTGATCCTACTTCCCTCCTCTCCTTTCCCCACCACAGAGCTGAGCAAAGCCCTCTGCAGGGCACGTTCCAGCACAAGATGCGAGGCAGCTCCTGTGTCCCTGAGCTTTCCTGGGAGCGCCTTTGCCACAGTCAACCCACAGGCTACTGAAGCCCGCTGGTCTGGGTACACAGAGTATAAGCCTGATTCCCTGCTGTCTCCCTTTGCCAGGGGAAGACGAGGGGTGGTCCCTTTCACGGGCAGCTAGAGGGGCTTCTCAGCTGCCTACCACAGAGGTTCTGGGGCACTGGGGCTCTTCCTGCTCTTTATCCTTTACCCTCCCATTGTCTTTTTTTTTTTTTTTTTTTTTTTTTTTTTTCCAGAACCGGGGATTGAACTCAGGCCCTTGCACTTGCCGGCAAGCACTTATTCTATAGAGTTATCTCCCCAGCCCCATATTGTACCTTTGAGAATGCTGGACTAAAGCCCTTCTGCCACTGCCAAGCTTTGCAAAGTAAATAAACCTTGCACGGGGTCCTTTAGCCACAGCAAGGGGCATCCCAAGGTCAGAGCTGCAGAATGCAATGGTTCTGTGCTTTCATAGATCAACACACAGGGTGCAAGTGAGCCCTTTAATGAGGCACTCGATGCCAATTGGCATGTGCCACAGTGCCTGGAAATGCACTCCCAGGAGAAGAGTGGGGCAGGCAGAGGGGCATGGCGCCTGCAGTACAGTTCAGGAGGGCTAATTGACAAGCGCAGCTCCAAGAGAGCGGCAGGGGAGCATTGGCTGTGTTCTTCTTCCAACTACAGCAAGGAAAGAAGAGCAAAAAGCTAGGATCTCCCAACTTATAAACCTAAAACCAGTTTAATTGACCCTGGGTCTTTGGCACCAGGGACAGTCCTTGTAGCAGATACCACAATTGCTTATGTGCTGACAGAGATTTCAGAGTAGGTGGATGGCTTGCTGATTTCTCATCTGCTCACATTGGCATCTTGAACTTTCCCTGGAAAAGCCTGCACCTGCAAACCTGGCGTGCTGCCGCTGGCCGGGGGCAGGGAGGGGAGTGGGGGAGGGAGGTGCGCATGCCTTGATCGCTTGCCAAGCCACAGAAGGCTCAGACAACCTCTGTGGTGGTGCCTTGGGGTCACCATCCCTAGAGGAGAACAAGAAGTGGTTGACTGCAAAAAAGTGTGATGTGTCTGTCTGTGCCACTGTCCTCAATGTATGGTGGGGGCAAATCCCAGCCACATCCAGGGTGATGACAAGATCCTATTGGGTAAATGGCTGTGAAGAATGGGAACTTTTTGTCTTTTTCTGTTTCTCTGTTTTGGGACAGGGTGTCACTATTCAGTTGAAGCTGGCCTCAAATTCATTGTGTAGCCCAGGATGGCCCCACGGAGGTTTTCCTGTCTCGGCCTCCTGAGTGCTGGGATTATTAGCATGCACCACTATGCCTGTCTCTCCTCGTTTGAGTTGTTTAAAATATCAAAATTAGGGCTGGGGAGGTAACTGGGCGGTTTACGTGCCTGCCTGGCAAGTGGAAAGACCTGGGTTAGATCCCTGGCACTGCATGCCATGCCAGCCCTGATGCTGGCCACCGAGACTGCATGTGGTAGCACACACCTATCATCCCAGAGTTGGGAAGATGGAGACAGGAGGATCACCATGCGTCTGCGATGTACCAAATAAATAAAAGATTAAAAAACTAAAATATCAAAATCATGCAGTGGCTCATGCCTATAATCCAAGTACTTGGGAGGCTGAGGCAGGAGGATTGGTGCGAGTTCGAGACCAGCCTGGGCTACAAAAGTGAGCTCAAGGCCAGCCTGAGCTGCATAGCGAGACCCTGTCTCAAAAAGACAAAAAAAATCATGCAGATGCACATTCTAAAGAGACAGTTCTGCAAGAATTGGTATAACTTTCCTACTTCTTACCCCTAAAGCCTTTAGCCAATTCTTTATTATTTCATCTTTAAAATCTATTGTTGATAGTTACATTATCTGCTCATATACTGGGATGGTGATCCTTTGAATTTTTTTTTTTTTTTTTGAACTGGGGTTTGAATTCAGGTCCTTGTGCTTGCCAGGCAAGTGCTTACTCTACTAAGCTATCTCCCCAGCCCCCATATACCAGTATGGAAAACAACAACTTAAGAGTTTCTCAACAGCATCACTACTGCAATACTGAACTAATTCTTTATTGTGAGTATGCACTGTGCCTGAATTCTACCCACTAGATGCCAGCAACTGCCCCAACTGCACTCCCAGCTGAGACCTTAGATTTTTTTTTATTTTATTTTTTTTTTTTGGTGGTACTAGGGATTGAACTCAGGACCTTGCACTTGCCAGGGAGGCACTCACTCTACTGAGCTATCTTCTTGGCCCCAAGAGAACTTAGACTTTGCTGCCATGATACTGAAAAGCACCTGATGGGGACCCCATTTAACTGACTCCAGGACAGGAAATCCTTACACTGGAGCACTTAGATGCGCCCATACCTGTGCCTGGCCCAAGAATGACAGCCAGGAATGTGCTCAGACATTGCCAAAATGTCCCATGGAAGGTCAAAGACACTCCCAGCTGAGAACCTCCAGCTGAGCTCTTTTCCTTTATCTTCCCCCTGTTTTGCCAGTACCACTATCCACTAGACATAGTCAATCAACATTTCAGCTAGCTCAGGATTCAGGACCTACGCCATGGCGATGTATTATCTCTCCACAGTTAAACAGTTTACTGTGATTACTTTGTCTTCCTGTACATTTTTTCTCTGGAGCAAGATAATTTTTTTTATTGGTTTAATTTTCAGTGTACTTAACAGTAATTCAAATCCAAACACTTTCCTAATTATGTAAATCTCTTTTAAAATCCTCAAATCCATTAGGTATTTTAAGCTTGTCTTCTTGAAGAAATCCCTCCCGAGGACTTCTGATTTGCCCTGAAGAGTCAGGACTCAGTTTTCTAAGGCCTGTTGTCTGCATTACTTTCATCCTCAGAATTCCCTTCGGTTCTTTGTGTTGAATATTATGAGTCCCAGATTCCATCTGTGCATTTGTTTATTTGTTCAGCCGTCTCTACTGCCTATGTGAAAGTGGCTTTATCTCTACACTTAATTGTTAAAGTGGCAAAGTATAAAAAATGATTAATATTTCTGTAGGCAACAGCCTATAGGACTGGAGGATGCACAGTTCTCACCCACAACCCAAACAAAAATATTTATTTAAATATTTTGAGGTCTTTATTTATTATTATTATTATTATTTTGTGGGGTTTGTCTTGAGGTCTTGCTAAGCAGTTCAGGCTGGCCTAGAACTCACATCTATCCTTCTGCCTCAGCCTCTTGGTCCCAGCTGTGCGCCACCACACAGGTGCTTCTCTGAATGTTTTGGAAACCAAACAAAGGCATGGAAAACTGTAGATGGAAGGGAGAAATGGTAAGCTTTAGGCTATGGACCCTGGTGTGAGTCACCAGCAGCTCTGATGAAGAAAAAAAAAAAAACAACAGAGAAGTTGGACAGTCAGAGGACAGAGCCCAGGGTGGCCCCAGCTGCCTACTCGAGGGAGGGGCCCAGCGCTGTGCTCAGTGTACGGACTCCCTGGGTCACTGGCTGGGGTCTGAGCTGTGCACATGCAGAGAGGAGAGTGTGCGGATGAGGTTCAAGTGCCTGAATGGGAATCTGAGTTGTTGCCGCGATAGGCTAGACAGAGTTTGCAGTTTGAGTCTCAGCAGACTCAAGGAAAAATATGAACATTTATTTAGGGAACAGAACAATCTAGAGTTGTCACAGCATAACATTCACAGGGTTCAGGATATAATTCAAATTTACTTAAACTCAGAATTGACCCAGATGTTGAAATTAACAGACAAGCATGTCAGAGCAGCTATTGTGACAATACTTAATTAGGGGAAGGAAAATATAATGAATAAAAATGGGAGATCTGAGCAAAGAAGAAATGGAAATGTCATGAACTAAGAAATCCAATATCTGAAATTTAAAGAAAAAATGCATTGGATGGGCTTAATAGTGAAATAGTTATGACAGAGCTAAGCATCAGTGTGAACTTTTCCAATCTGAACAAGAGAGAAAAAAGATTTTAAAAAGTGAAAAGTCTTGGTGACTTACAGGGCAATATCGAGAGGTTTGACCTAAGGGGCATTTCTAGTCCAGAAAAGCAGAGAAGTAGAGGGAGACAGGGAGGGAAAGGCCAAAGAGCTCTCTAGTTAGGTGAAGGACATCCATTCACTAATTCAGAAAGTTCAGTTCACCAGAAGATGGCCTATCCAATATGTGAAAGAATTGTGTAGTTTTTTTCTGTTTTATGTATTTGGTACAGGGTCTCACTATGCAGCTCGGACTCCTAGTGATCCTCCTGTTTTCAGCCTTCTCGGTGCTGGGATTAGGGGCATGTGCCACCATGCCAGGACTCGTTTGCCAGCCCAGCATGCCACAGGGAAGGGGCTGGTGCGGCATGCCGGACGGGTCGCTGTATTTGCCAAAGCAGGCACTTAGTCCACTGAACTATTGTGCTGGCCTAAATGGAAGAACTTTTTATTTGGTATCTGGTGGCAATATCTTTAAAGAATGAAAGCAAACCAACAACTTTCAGATAAGTTATTTGTTGCCAACCGATCTACACTATAAGAAATGCTAAAGGCTACTTACTCTCTTCAGGTTGAATATATAAAGTGTACCATATATAGTGGAACATAAAAGACTGACTGGACAAGGTGCTACATACCTCTAATCCCACTTAGCAGGCTGATACAGGAGGAACACAACTTTCAGGCCATGCAGGCCAACTTAGTAAGACCTTGTTTCAATGGGGCTGGGGAAATAGCTCTGTGGCACAAGTGCCTGCCTGGCAAGAGCAAGGTTGTGAGTTTGAACCCCAGTCCCACCAAATAATAATAATAATAATAATAATAATAATAATAATAATAATAATATCCTTAAAAAATAGATAGGTTGGTTTCTAGGTTTTTACATTGTGTGTGGAATGACAACATGAACTCAAAGTAGACTGGAATGCCAAGGATGTTCCCAGGTGTGGTGGTGCCTGCCTGTAATCCTGGCACTCAGGAGGCTGAGATAGGGTCATGGCAAGTTTGAGGCCAGACGGAGCTACATACTAAGTGCAAGTCAGCCTAAACTACACAGCAAGACTGCTTCAAAGTCAACAATAATAATGAAAGAACAAAGTTAAAGATGTGTGCTACAATCCTAAAACCACCACTAAGGGACAATAGAGAAATGAAACTGGAGTTCTAAGAATATCACATAATAAGGAAAATGGAAAAAAAACCAGAAAAGATAGGAAAACAGAAAATCATAATTCTTCACTGAATGGCAGTAATTCTATTAAATGTAAATGGAACAAAATTCTAATTAAAAACCCCAGTCTTCTAAAATGACTTACCTATATTGTTTATGTACTTTCCATACAAAGTCAGTGTGAAATAAGTGAAAAAAGATAGTCCCTAGGCCCAGTAGTTATACTGACAAAATAGTCCAACTGCGAGAATAAAGTGTTGGCAGTTCTTCGAAATATTCACATAACTTAGTACAAGTAGTGGTTAACTCAATTGTGTCAGCTTGATTGGCTTGGGAGCCACCTATGCGAGTAGAAAAACATACTTCCAGGTGTGTCTGGGAGGGTCACAGAGACACGACTTTGGGTACTGTGCATGGCTCCTGATCCCGGGCTCTCGAGTAGCATTCCCTGCTACTTCCTGGCCACCATGCACTAAGCACCTGTCCTGTGCCACACCCTTCCGTCACACTTCCGCTGTCGAGCCAGCTGAGCATGTGCTATAAACCATCTAAACTATTTCTTCCTATTTTGCTTTTTATATGACTTTTATTATTTTCATTTTTTAAAGAGAATAAAAAGATTGCCTCCTTGAAGATTGTGGGCGTCAGGTGTTTGGTTTTAGCAAGGCGAAAGCTGACTAATAGACCATATGACCCGGAAATTCTATGCCTAAGCATGTCACCCAAGAGTATTGGAAACCTATATACAAAGTTCCTAGCAGCATTATTCATAATAGCCAACAAGCACGCGGGGGAGGACCGGGGAACAACTGCAAAGATGCATGAGGTTTCTTTTTGGGGTCATCATGTTCTAAAATTAGAGTATGCTAACGGCTGCGCAATGGAAACTTAACCAAAAGCCACGGCACTGTGCATTTCGATAGCAAATGTAATACAACTATTTATTGAAAGGAAAATTCATCATGAACACACGAGGAACTGCGCCAGGAACTCAAGCCGAGTATAACCATCAAAAATCGATTTATATAATTCATTGTATTAGCCAGCAAAAAGAGAAGAACCATATGGTTATCTCAGCGGATGGAGAAAGGATTTGACAAAATTCCATAGCTATTCCTGATAACAAACCCTCAGCCAGCAAGGGAAGGGATTGCTCTCCATCTGAAATTTCTTAGTCTAGTAGCAAAATAATATACTGTCAATAGCACATTTAATAAAGACTGAATGGTTCTTTTCCCTGCTAAGCTCAGGAATAAGACACTATTATCTGTTCTTTCTTGTTTTCTTGCTCCTGTTTTATTAGTATATAGTTGTGATACATAATCAAATGCATTCATTAAGGGGGATTGTTTCATAAATAGATCATATCTTGATTCTCTTATTTCCTCTTCTTCCTTCCTGTCTCCATTTGAATTTTCATATTGAATTAAATTTATGGCATGTGAATTCTATCACAGTAAAGCTGTTATTTAAAAACTAGACATCAAGAAAAAAATGCCAAGGCAAAAATGTCCTCCAAATATTGAAAGAAATTACTTAAGAAAAAATATTTGTCTAGACTGAAAGGGTCTCTCTCTCTCTCTCTCTCTCTCTCTCTCTCTCTCTTTCAGATCCCCAGGGAGCTTGCAGACAGGGCAACTTGTGAAGTGGCCTTGTGTGAGAATCGTGGCAATTGCCCCCAGATCTCTGTCCCCTGGACCTGAGGTCTGGAAAATAGCCACAGAGCTGGCCACCTGAAAAGAATAAAGAATGAACTATCTCATTAAAAAAATTAGGGTAGGGTAGGGGAAATAGCTCAGTAGAATAAGTGCTTGCCTGGCAAGTGTAGGTCCTGAGTTCAATCCCTGGTAACACACACACACACACAGAATCTTACCAGAAGTGAAGATGGACATAACAGTCAAACATCAATTCACTTAATAATAGAACCTCAATATAATAAAGAATTCAACAGAAGAGAAACACAGTAAGAAATGTTAACGCTCCTTTTTCAAATTGATAGAACAGCTAAGCACTTAAAAGATCTTCAGAAGTTTGAAGGCTGTGCTTCCTTTATTTCAGCTCTCAGGTCAGCTTTGCAGGGATCTTACAACATCTATGTTTGGATCCGGTGTGTGGGACCCCCTCCCCTATCTGCTTCCCGCTACTGAGGAACCTTGGGAGAGAGCCTCTTTGTTCCAAGTGCCATGCTCAGTGCGACCGACCGTCTTCACCTCCCAATGGTCTGTGCCGGCCCTTTCCTATTAGAAAACCCCATCCTTCACTTCTAGAAAGTTTTCTCATTTCCTGCCCATGGCCCTTCTTTCGCTTTCTCTTCCATGTATTCCAATCTATAAGATGGACCTTCTGGATTAGTTCTCTAATTAGCTTTCCTCTTTAATTTTACATATCTTCTCTGGAAGGTCCTTTTCAATGTGATCTGTCAGTCTATCACAATGTTCTCATCTGCTAAAATATTTTTAATTTCAAGAACTCTTATTTGGTTGTCTGAATGTTCTTTTAGGAAGTATTTTGTGCTTACTCTAAAGAAGCAGTATCTTTGATGGCGCCCACCAGGCTGATAATATACTTTCTAAACTCACCCGCCCTGCACAATAGTCCCTCCCATCTCCATCGTGGTGTGTTGGCTTTGGTGCTTTCATATTAATCTCAGCGATGTCTATTGCTCTTTGAGGGCAGCTCGAATTCAGGACTGACCTCTAAGAGGCAGACTTCGATCCCAGTCAGTTATTTTGTGAATCCTGATCCTAAAGTTTATACAGAAAGACAAAATCCAAAATGGCATACAGAACCAATGGGGAAGGATAAAGACAGAGCTGAGATACCCTGGCTTTAAGACTGACTGTCACCCAATAGTGATGGAGACAGAGGGAGTGGTGAAAGAACAAAGAGCCCAACCGCAGACAGCGAGCCCAGAAATAGCCCCACATGAAAATGGTCAACTGATCTTTGACAAAGGAGCAAAGGCAGTTCTGTGGGGAAAGGACTGTCTTTTCAGTAACCTGCTGGAACAATTGGACACCCACCTGCAAAAAATCAATCTAGACACAAACCTTAGACTGCTCACAAAACTTAACCCAAAATGGATCTCAGTCCTAAAAATAAAACACAAAACTATGAAACTCCTATGGTGTTAGAGAATCTAGGTGACCTTGAGTATCTAAATACAACACCGAGAGCATAATCCGTGAAGGGAAAATTGGCAGGTTGGGCTATATTAAAAGTCTGGGCTCTGTAAAATACACAGAAGAGGAAAAGGATAAGCCGCAGTTTTCACGAAGCACATATCAGAGACAGGATTAATACTTAAAATATCAAAGAACTCAGGTTCAGTAATAAGAGAATAAGAAAAACTTGAATTTAAAAATAGGCAAATGAGTTGACTCAGCAGTTCACCAATGAAGACAGACATGGCAAACACATAAAAAGAAGTTCCACGTCATGTGTCATTAGGGAATTGCAAATTAAAACGAGACACCAATCTACATCTATCAGAATGGCTACAATCCAAACACCAAATGCTGCCGAGGAGGCATAGCACCAGGAATTCTCATTTAATGCTGATGGGAAGGCAAATGGTACGCTCACTACAGAAGACAGTTTGGCAGTTTCTTATAAAACTAAACATATTCCCATGTTGTTTCCACACAATCCAGCAATTGTGCTCTTTTGTATTTACTCTGATGAGCTGAAAACTTAGATCCACACAAAAACCTGTGCATTGCTATTTATAGAACTCTCGCCCATGCTCGTGAAGACTGGGAGGAGAACAAGATGCCCTTTACGGGATGAGCAGATAGAGTGTTCCATCCAGACAAGTATCCAGCCATGGAGAAATGAGCTAGCGAGGCACCAAAAAGACACTGAGGAACCCTAATTCTACAGTACTGGGTGAGAGAAGCCAATCGAAAAGGTGAGGTAGGGTGCAGTTCTAAGCACAAGGCATTCTGGAAAACGTCAAAGTAGGGCAATGGTTAATAAAAGGGATGAGCCCTCATCAGCATCCTGAAAGCCTGACGTGGGGACGTAGATGAGCAGGGAAGACCCTGTCCTAAAACACAAAAAAGTGCTAGGGAAGTGGCTCAGTGCAAAGGCCCTGGGTCCATCCCCAATAGCACCCTACGCCCCCACACACATCTGCTGTTGGGTGGAAGACATGGCTCAGCAGTAGACTCCTGAGCACCTGGGAGGCCCTCACTTTGATCCTCAGTGCCACTAAATAAGTAACCAGTGGTTATGGAGTAGTAGGGAAAGAGTTGATGGAGGACTGATTTTTAGGAAAGTGACTCTTATAATGGTAGAAAATTGTCAGCATACGCTTCTCTAAGTCCACAGAACATTCTGCGCAGCTAAATATGGACAAACGTGTAAATCACAGGCTTTGGTTAATAATGGGACAATATCGGCTCAAAGGTACCACATTAACACAGGGATATTACAGATCAGGAAAATGGGAAAAGTTAAGGTGTGAATACCTGGGGGTTTGTGAACTCTTAATTTTTGCTATAGACTAAAACTGCTCAAAAATAGTTAAATAAAAGCAGCACATTTCTGCATTTTAAAAGTATATATGTACTGCTAAAATGAACATGTTTCTACATTTTTTTTTTATAAAGTAAACCTTTATTTATTTTATTTTATTTTTCTTGTTTCAGAACCTTTGTTTCTTTATTCACTCATTTTTATGAGCGGCTCAGCCTGCCCTGAGGACAGGGTTGGCGCAGCATGTGGTGCCGGGGATCGAACCGTGGTCCCTGAAGCCGCCCAAGCTTTCCCAAGCAGGC
>PVJA010008014.1:26029-66192 GCA_004027025.1 Myocastor coypus | reverse complement strand
AAAAAAAAAAAAAAAAAAAAAAAAAAAAAAAAAAAAAAAAAAAAAAAAAAAAAAAAAAAGAGGGATAAAAGTAAGCCAGGCGTGGTGGCACATACCTATCATCCCAGCACTGGGGAGACTAAGGCAGGAGGATTATTGCAAGTTGGGAACCAGCCTTGATTACAAAGTAAACTCAAGGCCAGCCTAAACTGTATAGCAAGACCCTGTCTCAAAAAGACCAAAAAAAAAAAAAAAAAAGAGGGATAAAGGTAGAAATGTAGAAATGTCTGGTCACTAACACAGACCACAGCTCACTGTCTTGGTTCCACAGATAACAGAGCCATATTCTTCTCTGCTTCACAGACTTCAAAGTTTATAAACCCCCCATTACAGAAGCCTTATCAAGGAGGCTGCTTCCACATAGGCAACAAGGTTTTAGCACAGCCAAACTGAAAGAAGCCCTGACACCCTCTCTTTCTCTTCCTATGTACCATCTCTGCAAACTAGGAATCAAACCAAAACAAAGCTTTTTTTTTTTAGTTAGTTTACCTTTAATAAAGAGTCATATTTCCAAAATTTAGGCTAATGATCCTACACTCCAAACAAAAGGAATGAGAGGCTTTGCTAAGCTCCAGATTTCTTTGAGTAAGGAAACTGCCCTTTTTCCCAATTGGCTGACCAAATGGTCCAGACACCTTTGCTGAGCTGTCTTTCCTTTCTGTTGCCTACCTCTCCCTGCTTTCTGGCTCTTGGGCACTCTTGTCTGTCTTCTCCATCTAGTTGTCTCCTCAAGGACAACTGCCAGCAATGGCTATCTCTTTACAGGTCCAAACATCCCAGACACAGTCTTCCCAAAGTCATTCCAACAGCACACATGAGCTACAGGCCTAGTACACAAATGTGAGTCTGGGTATTGTCATCTAGCACACCGATGAATGATGAAGCCCTATGCATCACAATGCTGGATTACCATTAGAATCACCTGAGACACTTTCCAAACTGCAGTTATTCAGACCCCAGAGCTGAGATTCTTGTTTACTTGGCCAAAAGTGGAAGCAGAACATCGCTTTTCTTTTTGTTAAACCTCTCAAATTCCAAATGACTAATATACAGCTAGATTGGAGAACCCACTCTAGGCCTTCTAGATTTGAGCGGCTCTGCCCACTTCAATAGTATACCATGGCAGTGAGTTTAACTATGGGATCACTAGTACAATGAGGATTAACAATGACCTAAAAGTACAATAATAAATCCCTGAACAAGTTGTCAGTGCTGAACCTGTACAAAAGAAATCGTTATAAACACATCATTTACTATCACAGGCTCCCTGACATTTGAATAGTATGTACACATGTGACACCAATTCTTTTAAAGTAGCAAATAATCACTCACCATTTTATCAATACAACTTTAGATTTTGGTGTTCTGAGCTCTCTAGAAACCAGAGTGTCTCTGCATGATTTGCATATAATTATAATTGGCCTTGCAAATATAGTATTTATTCCTTAACTAAACTATAAAAATTATCTTCATAGTAAGCAAACTTGGTAAGTTTACCATGGTAAATTCACATACTGTGTCTAAAAAAATCATCTAATAATTCTTGGTTAAGTAAATTTAATTGGGCCAGGCGATGAAGCCTTGACTGTTTCTTACTCAGTTCCTGGTTTCCCTATCCTCCAGGCTCGGGAAGCCAGAGGAGTGCGCAGGCATCGTATCTTTCATGTGCTCTGAAGACGCCAGCTACATCACCGGGGAGACGGTGGTGGTAGGAGGAGGAACCCCATCCCGCCTCTGAGGACAGGATGGACACCTCTGCCTATCATACTACTCATCCCCCAAAATCAGTTCTGCCCTATGAGAAGGTCCAACCCTTCTACTTAGGAAGTGGACTTGACGAGGGTTCTCACTGTTGCTGTGGCCTTGGGTAAAGGCTGCCTTGAGAACACAGTGCAAGCCTGTGGAGAAGCCTGCATCTACCTTGGCAAAGACGGACAATTTTTTTTTTTTTTCCTAGATCTCTGGGGGACCTGAGGGGAGATGGGAGAGAACCCAGAGTGGAAGGAACAAGGCTGGAAATTAACAGCTTGCAAATGAGGTGCAAATAAAATGTAAATGAGCGCTTTGCTTTGAATCAGTGTGTTCATTTCTCAGTGTGGGGTGCTTAGGAATGGCAACTGAGCAGAGAGCAGAAGTCTGGGCAGGCTGCTGGATCCTCCATCCCTCCTCCCTATCTCCAGGACCTAAGCTTGCAGCCCAGGGGTGGAGGTATCTGCAGAGCTGCCAGCTAGGAGGAGATGGCTGTGGAACTCCCAGGTGCTACTCTCAGCCTCACACCCTCAGCGATGGGTGCAAAGGACGCCCAGGGGATCCCCGAGGCTGAATGCAGATGCAGGAAAGGACAAACGCTCCCAAGATCCCGCCAGATCCTCTCCTGGCATCGCCCTTGGTTCGGAATTCCCTTCAGGGTCAGCAAGGACAAGCTGGACTGGTCCTAAGCAGGCAGCTTGAAAGGAAGGGGCCCTAAAAAGATGACCCGCGGGGAGGGGCGGTCTAGGACCATCAACAAAGACACTGGGGAGCGGGGGGGGGGGGGGGGGGTCCCACCTCCACCTCGGTGCCCGAAAGGAGAGGGTGGCACAGAAAACACGAATGCTGCCTTGAGCCCCGGAGACAGCGGGGACACCACGCGACGCGCGCAGAGCGGCTCACGAGGTAGCCCGCGGGAGGGGTCGGCGTGAGCGCGCGCAGGGTCTCACGCGGCTCAGCGCGGTGCGCGCATGCTCGGTCCGGCACTCTCCGGGCGGGGCGGGAGGCCCGGCGCTCCGGGGCGGGGGAGGAGCGCTCGCGCAGCCGCCCCTGACAGGCGCGGGCTCGGCGGCGGCCGCAGCGCGCAGCGCCGGGCCCTGCCGGAGCCCGGACTAGCATGTGCCGCGGTTCCCCGGCGGCGGTGGCGACGGCTCCTCTCAGAAGCAGCAGCGGCCACCATGGCCAAGGCCAGCGTGGAGCTCACCCGCGAGCTGCAAGGTACGAGGTCGCCTCGGTCCCCGGGACGCCCCGTCCGGGCGCATCCCAGACTCAGCGTTTTCCTGTCCGCGGTACACCCTAGCCTGGTGCCGGCGACCCTTCATGCGTCCTCGCTCCAAATCTGCCCCTGCCCCTTCGTCCCCGCGCGGGTGTCGCTGTCCCCGGAGCATCTTGCTCTGCTTGCCTCACCCTATCAGGACCTTCCTGTCCTGGCACCGCCCGTCCCGCTCGTCGGTGACAGGTCCAGTTCTCCTACCGTGCAGCTCGGCCGGCTGTCGGTGTTCCTGACCCACCCCTCTGAGAGGCGTCCTGTCTCCCCTTGGGAGAGTCCCTGCTTCCCCCACCTTCGCCGGGCGGGGCCAGGCGACACGAGCCGGTGTCCCGACCGCTGTTGGTCTCAGTTCCCTCCCTCCCCTCCGCCCCGCCCCGGAACTGGCCCTGGAGATGCTCCTAGAAGCTCGGCTGGCTGGCGCAGGCCAGGGGGCAGAGGAGGGAACCCGGAGAAGAGCGCTGGGGTTAGAGCAAAACCCCAGAGTGAGGTCTCTTCGACTCACCCTCTGCAGCCCCAGCCTGCCCCCTTCTTAACACCCACCACCCACACCTCAAGGCCTCTCTTGCTTCCTGAGCTCTCAGACTCAGTCCAAGCCAAGGCAGGGCCCCAGCGCTGCCACAGCCCTGACCCCCAGAGGCGGGAGCACAGGCTAGTGCTAGCCCGCGCAGAGAGCAGGGCGCCCAAGGATACTCAGAGCCCTGCACTGTGGCGACTCCCCACACCTACACATGCATAGGAGCACAATCATGAAATGCATGTACACACGCCTTTACAGAAGCTGTGTGCCCCACCACGCATATGCATGTATGGGCTGTCTGGACCGTTCTGCCAGCAGATGGGTATGGGGCTCATTTACACACACTCATTTACACACCAGAATCCTGCCCCTCAGCCCCTAGTCTGGCGCTGTGCCCCTTTCACAGCTGCAAGCCAGCATACTCATTCACACTACTCTCCCCACTCTGCCTCACTCTGTCTCCTGGAGTCATCAGAAGGATGCACACATCCATAGTAAAGGCAGTCTCCCATCCAGACCACCTAGATGCCGTCCAGGGACACCCCCACACCCCCAGACACTGACTCACTGTGTATGTGTTGATGGCTGCTGTAGTACATGGGTTAGAAACATCCTCACACCCTCAGAAGTGTAAGACACACCCTCCCACAGACACTGTCACTCAGCAACTGTCCCCTGACTCAGGAATACCAAGAATCAGAGTTTTCAGCACACAAGACTCCCTCTTAACAGGAAAAGTTACTCAAGGAAAAGTCTCTGTCCCACTCTTTGTCCCTGTTTCTCTCTCCTCTCATCTGCCCCTGGCTCTGCCTGTCTCTGGAGAGCCCTGGCAGGTGGGGATGGCCATCATAAAAAGTGCTCTGAGCAGGCACCCACCCACCCACAGACAGTATCCGGAGGTGTCTGAGCCAAGGCACTGTGCTCCAACAACATCGTGTGAAGCTGGAGACAAAACCCAAGAAGTTTGAGGACAGAGTGCTGGTGAGGGCATTGGCCTGGGAGGGAGGAAGGAGTTGGGCAGGAGAGACAGAGGTGGGAAGGGCTGAGGAGACAAAGCTGGGGGAGGGGCTGGAGTGGGTCAAGTCCAGGAAGGAGCCTAGGGTAGGGCAGGAGATGGGGCACAGCAGTGCCAACGTAGCTACCATGAACCACCTGTACTCTTTTCTTCAGGCCCTGACCTCCTGGCGCCTCCACCTCTTCCCCCTTAAGGTCCCTGCCAAGGTGAGTGGGGTGGAAAATGGAGGACACATTTGATATGCTCCCTCCCATACCTGGTGACCAAGCCCTTACCAAGAGGTGAGAGTCTCTGTCCCTCCAGGTAGAGAGCTCCTTCAATGTCCTGGAGATCCGTGCCTTTAACACCCTAAGTCAGAACCAGGTGAGCGCCAGGACTCTGCCTGCTGTTGGGCCAGCTGGAGAAGGGAGTCAATATCTGAAGCTGTCTACTTCCTGTCCTCTAGATCCTGGTGGAGACTGAGCGAGGCATGGTGAGCATGCGGCTGCCATCAGCTGAGAGTGTGGACCAGGTGACACGACATGTGAGCTCGGCTCTCTCCAAGGTCTGCCCAGGCCCTGGGTGAGTGGCAAATGAGGATCCTTTGAGAGATTAAATGAAGAGACTTCTCTTCCCTGCTGCTAGTCTTCTGCGGCATGAGGAGAATGCACATGTCCCCCTCTTGCCTTCCTGGGGACTCAGAAGCTGTCATTTGTGAAGAACTGAGAGCCTTTTTCTACCATTCTCTGAGATTACTTGTTCATCTTCCAGGTGTTTGATCCGGCGTGGAAATGCAGACACCCCAGAGGGACCCCGAGATACGTCCCCTAACTCTGAGACTTCGACATCTACCACTCACAGTGTGTGTGGTGAGCAGGGGCAGACATGAGCACTGTGGGACTGAGACCTCCTCGTCCCATGTCCAGACCATGCAGTTTTGCCAGAAGGGCGTTTGCCTACCCGTGGACTCCCCAGCTCCTGGATTTCCAGGGGGTTCATAGGCTAACAGGAACCTAGGACACTGGCATCTTCAGTGACCTTGACTGTCCCTCAAACCTCGGGCCTCCTCCCCATCCCCTCACCATTCATGCAACCGGCCCATCTCTCACCCCACAGGTGGCTTCTCTGAGACCTATGCTGCCCTGTGTGACTATAATGGGCTGCACTGCCGTGAGGAAGTACAGTGGGTATGTGGGACTAGGACCCAGCAGGGACTAGGTGGGACCTAGAGGGAGGAGGCAAAGGAAGGGTGGGCAGTGAGTGTGAGCCAGTTCCACCTCTCTAAGGATGTAGACACCATCTACCATGCTGAGGATAATCGCGAGTTCAATCTTTTGGATTTCAGCCACCTGGAGAGCCGGTAAGCAGATGGGGCTGAGACTCAACCCCCCATATTCCCAACCCCGGCCCTGTCAAGGAGCTCCCTTCTAGTCCCACCCACAACCCCTGCTCTATATCCCCGACTCTCCCTACCATTGATCCATCAAGTTTTCCCCAGGCCAGCCTCCCCATCCCTGGCCTCTTCTCCCCTGTCTCAACTACCCCCTTACCACTTCCCATCCCTTCAATGTCCCCACAGAGACTTGGCCCTAATGGTGGCAGCCCTGGCCTACAACCAGTGGTTCACCAAACTCTACTGCAAAGACCTACGGCTGGTAGGAATTAGGATGGGTGAGGGAAGGGAGAGTAGTGCCTTTCTTGGCTTCTGATCTCAGGACTCTTCTGTCCTCAGGGCTCAGAAGTGCTAGAACAGGTGCTGCATACTCTGAGCAAGTCGGGGAGCCTGGAAGAGCTGGTGCTGGACAATGCTGGGCTTAAGACGTGAGGCCAGTCTCCTCTGTGGCCAGTGACACTGAGTCATGTAGTCTTTGAGCTCCAAAACCTCAGAGCACAATATAGCTCCCTGTACTATTCCCCCCAACTCCTATCTTTAGTGAGGCCCAAAGAGGCCAGCAAACACACAGTCAAGCTACAACTCAGACCTCAGCCTCCTGGTGCCCCAGATGTATATGTGGCCTCCCCCCACTTCTACAACTTCCCAGCAGGGTGGGCTGCTGCAGTGTTGAAGACACACAGCTGGGCTTTGTCTCAACACAACTTGCTAAAGTGTAAAATGCCCCTAGGTACTCCAGAGAAGTGATGAGGTCCCTGGCAGGTCCCAAACTGGCCCCTGTGGGGGGGCCTCTGTTTTCTGACACTGCAGCCCCAGCCAGATAGACGGGTAGAGGAGGAGGGGAACCCAGAGGCTGGGACCTGGGGCTCAGCTCAGGCCAAATCCTTCCTCCCCTTCCCTGAAGGGACTTTGTCCAGAAGCTGGCCGGGGTGTTTGGGGAGAACGGGAGCTGTGTGCTGCATGCCCTCACTCTGTCCCACAACCCCATCGAGGACAAGGGTGAGCCCCAGCCCTGAATCTTATTCCTTCCACGTGCAGAGCCCATCCTAGCCCAGAGTCCAACCCAGGTCTGAACAGGGGCTCTTCAGCCTGATGGCAGCCCCTGCCCCTGCACTGCCACCTTGACCCCCAGGCCTGCACCCCACTCAAGCCCCATCTGATTCTCCATCCACTGCCCAGCCCCTCACAGGGCCCACTCTCTCTCTACTGCCCAGGTTTCCTCAGCCTGAGCCAGCAGCTCCTCTGCTTCCCCACCGGCCTCACCAAGCTATGCCTGGCCAAGACTGCCATTTCCCCTCGAGGTACTTATACCAGGACCCCTTGACCTCAGACCTCAGACCTTGGCCTTCCCTCAGTGCTGCCTATTATGCTGGGCCCCAGATAGGCACCCACATGCTCACACATCACCTCAGGGACCCATGGAGAAAAGGAATCACATTTAGGGCGCAGGGAAGAGTTGTACACCAAGGGGTAAAGGTGGGGATGGAGGCCAACCTAGCTCAGTGCCCGCTGTGCTCAGGGCTCCAGGCACTGGGCCAGACCTTTGGGGCCAACCCAGCCTTTGCCAGCTCCCTTCGATACCTGGACCTGAGCAAGAATGCCGGGCTGCTCGCCACAGATGAGGCCAACGTGAGTGCGTGGAGTGTTACCTCTACCCCTGCAGAAGCGCCTGGGCCTTGGGAGTTGGGAGTCTTCTGCGCTGCAGCCCCTGAGTTAGAGAAACTCGTCTAGCCATTCCCCTGCCGTCTCTTCATCCTCTCTTCCCAGGCCCTCTACAGTTTCCTGGCCCAGCCCAATGCCCTGGTGCACCTGGACCTGTCAGGGACTGACTGCACTGTCGACCTGGTGAGGGGCTGGTCATGCAGGGAGCTGGGCAGAAGAGACAGGGGAAGTTGGGTGATGTCTGTCTCATCCCATCTTCCCTGAGTACAGGGCTGGCAGAGCAGCCAGGATGACCTCAGTTTCACTGTAGCTCATACCAGTTTGTACCTAACCAAGGCACAAGGCTGTGCCCAGAAACTGCCCCTCACTCCATTCCCTGATGTGTACCCTGACTTAGGGCTGTTCCACCAGTAGAGAAGGATGAGTCCCCTAACTTGCAAAGACACCCTGGGAGTCAATAGTGGCCTTGCTTTGTAGGCCCACTGCCTCTGAGTTTTTCCTCCCCTATTGTAGCCAGGCAGGGAATAGCCCACTTTCCACAGAGAAGAAAACAGAGCCTTTGAATTCAAGCATGATGGTACATGCCTATAATCCCAACACTCTGAGAGGCTGAGGCACAAGGATCCCAAATTTGAGCCTGGGTAGGGTAATTTATTGAGACCCTGTCTCAAAATAAAATAAGAAGGCCTGAGAACGTAGATCAGTGCCAAGGCCCTGGGTTCAGTCCCCATTACTGGGGGGTAAATGGCCTATGAAGTGTAAGGGAAGAGCCCACAGAGAGAGGCAGGAGCAGGGACCTTGAAGGGAGACTGAAGCGAGTCTTTACCTAGCCCCAACCCTTCTTTCCCACCCTTCACTCTCCCTACAGCTTCTGGGTGCCCTGCTCCATGGCTGCTGCTCCCACCTCACCTACCTCAACTTGGCTCACAACAGCTGCACCCACAGGTGGGGTCAGGGGAGCCAGGGAGGGTTGGAGCGAGCCGTGGCTCACCCCCTCCCCTGCTGATCCCAGGGGTCTCTGCAGGAAGGGCCGGGAGGCCCCACCGGCCTTCAAGCAGTTCTTCAGCAGCGCCTACACACTGAGCCATGTCAACCTTTCAGCTACAAGGCTGCCCCTGGAGGCCCTCAGGTCGGGTGGGTGCAGGGTTGGGAGCATCCAGGGGGCCATGGGGCTCTGGGGAGGCATGAATGTGGGCCTCTGGCTTCCTCCCACAGGGCACTGCTTCAGGGCCTCTCCCTCAACAGCCACCTCAGTGATCTGCACCTGGACCTCAGCAGCTGTGAGGTGAGTCCTCTTTCTCCCTACCCAGCTACCTGCCCCTCACCACCACTACAGCATTCATTTTTCCAACCAGAGTCAAATGCTGGCTCCATCTCACTCTGCACTTACCCCACCGGGACACCTGCCCTGACCACACCTCCGCTGTCCCTCTCAGACATGGTCTGTGCCCTCTTCCCAAATCTGTAACTCTGCTGAGCTTTGGGTGGGAGATACCAGGCGTTCCCAGCAGAGGGCAGGAGCAGGCTATCTTAGCAGCCTGGACTGTGGGAAGGGAGGGGCTGTAGGGATGCATGGGCTGTGGGAACGGGTCTCCCTGATGTTGCACCCAAGGCCTAGGATGACTGTCAGACTCAGAGACAACAGCTCTATTCTTTGAGGATTACAGGTGCCCTACTACCCACCCCAAACCCCATCTGCCTTGCCTTACCCCATCTCCTCAGCTCCGCTCAGCAGGAGCCCAGGCCTTGCAGGAGCAGCTGGGAGCTGTCACCTGTGTGGGCAGCCTTGATCTGTCAGATAATGGTGAGCAGCGGTGCCTCCCTGAGCAAAGGAAGGAGCCCTGGGGAGATTCCAATAAGCCTCCGGCTTCAAGGCCATGCCTGTCCCATCCACTGACCAGGGTTCGACTCAGACCTCCTGACACTGGTGCCTGCCCTTGGCAAGAACAAGTCCCTCAAGCACCTGTTCCTGGGCAAGAACTTCAACGTCAAGGCCAAGTGAGCCCTCACTAACCCCAGGCCCACGTCCTATCTCCCATCCATCCTAAGTTCATGCAGTACTTCTGGCCACCTCTCTCCTCCAATATCATGACTCCAGGCCCCTCCCCTCCTGCTCTGAGCCCTGCCTCCCCACAGGACACTGGAGGAGATCCTACACAAGCTGGTACAGCTGATCCAGGAAGAGGACTGTGTGAGTGACCGACCCTAGGAGGGGACCTGCAGTAGCAGGGGCTGCAGGGACTGGACCCAAACTCTACTTGCCACTCAGTCCCTGCAGTCACTGTCCGTGGCCGACTCCCGGCTGAAGCTTCGGACCAGCATCCTCATCAACGCCCTGGGCAGCAACACCTGCTTGGCCAAGGTGGATCTCAGCGGCAACGGGATGGAGGACATTGGGGCCAAGATGCTGTCCAAGGCCTTGCAGATAAACTCCTCACTCAGGTGACACCGACACCTGGACCCTGAGCCCCAAGACTCCCTGCCTGTTCCCCAGCCCGGAAGATACCCAGTCATAGGACTGGCTCTGAGTCAGCCTCAGTACCCAGGAAAGGAGGGAGGGCTCCAGCCCTGGCCATAATAGGGACGCAGAGAGAGGGGGGATGACAAACGGGGAGCTTGCCTTCTCCCCAGAACTATCCTGTGGGATCGGAATAACACATCTGCCCTGGGCTTCCTGGACGTCGCAAGGGCTCTGGAGAGGTGAGTTGACCAAGGCCCTGCCCCGATTCAAGCCCCCAGCTACCTTGTGCCAGGACCAGGTGTGAGCTACCCCACCTGCACCCTGATCCCCTTGACTTATCCACACAGAAAAGGGAGGAAGGGCCAGGGTGTGGTCGTGCACCCCTCTAATCCTAGCACTTGGAGACTGAGACAGGAGGATTACTACAAGTTCAAGGCCAGCCTGAGCTATATAAAGAGTTCAAGGCCAGCCTAAGCTATATTTAAAAAAAAAAAAAGTAAGAAAGGGCCATGGAAGAGAGAGAATGGTGAGCAAGGGGTGGGTTTTGGGGAGCCAGGCCTCTCATGTTTAGATGTTTCCCCATCCAGCTGTACTATTGTGTTCCACAGCAACCACACACTGCGGTTCATGTCCTTCCCGGTGAGCGACATCTCCCAAGCCTACCGCAGTGCTCCTGAGCGCACGGAAGACGTCTGGCAAAAGGTGTGGGATGCCGTGCTGAGGATGGTAGAGTGGGGAGGGACAGCAGGGGCAGAGGGCACCCCACATCCCCAGCCCTGACCTTGTCCCCTCCGTCATCTCCAGATCCAGTGGTGCCTGGTGAGGAACAACCACTCCCAAACCTGTCCCCAGGAGCAGGCATTCAGGCTGCAGCAGGGCCTGGTGACCAGCAGCGCCGAGCAAGTAAACGTTTCCCTCGAGAACACATGGGGCAGGCATGGGGGCTGGGGGGAGCCAAGGCTCAGGAGTGAAGTGGTGGGGCACACGGGGTGGGGGCCCAAAGAAGTATCACATGGCCCCTAAGTAGACTGAGCAAGTCAGGGAGCAAAAAGAGGAAATTTAAAATGTAAGACAGGAAATTTAGAATGTCAGCCCTTGCACAGGTAGACAAATAATGGGCCGTCCCCAGACAAGGCATACACAGGACTTGAGAAGTTTAACTGGGCATTCAAGAACAGTGTACCAGGAAAGACCAGACCACCCAGAGACATTTCCACCACCATCCTCAGGGAGGCACCAGTAGCACCCAGAGGCCCAACTCAGGACCCCTGACACTCCTGCCCCTGTGCTCCAGATGCTGCAGCGGCTGTGTGGACGAGTGCAGGAGGAGGTTCGGGCCCTGAGGCTGTGCCCCCTGGAGCCTGTGCAGGATGAGCTTCTTTATGCTCGGGACCTCATCAAGGATGCCAAGAACTCCCGGGCGGTGAGGCCTCCAACCATGCCAACCCAGGCGGTCCAGGCACCGCCTGCTGCCTCTGTCCTCCTAGTCTGGGGCCCCCAGAGATCTCCTAAGGCTTGATTCTAGTCTCTAAACCTTACTTCTTATATCCCCAGCTGTTCCCCAGTCTGTACGAGCTGGGCCATGTGCTGGCCAATGATGGGCCTGTGCGGCAGAGGTTGGAGTCAGTTGCCAGTGAGGTTTCGAAAGCCGTGGACAAGGAGCTGCAGGCAAGTCCTACCGGAGGGAGGAAGCCTTGAAGGAGCTCAGTGTTCACTAAGCTAAGAGCTGGTGTCCGAGCATAGCAGGGACATCACTGGAGGGTGAGAAGGTAATACGCAGAGCCACGCCCACCCACAGCCCCCCTGTGCCGAGTCTTGGCTATCTTTTTCTGACGACTCATATCTTGAACCCTGAACTTCTAATTCTCCCCTCTCTGTATTCTGATCCTTGAACTGACTCCCTCCTCTGTGTGGGAGGGTGTAAGGAGCAAGAAATGGAGAAGCCTGAGTATCAGAGTATCTGACACAGCCACATGACCTTAGCCAGATCCCTCAGTCTCTCTGCAGGGACTGTAAGAGATAGGTGCAAGTCTCTTTCCCTGTAATGCAAGCCCTGACCCTGTCCCCTTGGGGCTGTGGCCTCCTTTCCCCTCACTAGGTGATCCTGGAGTCCATGGTCAGCCTAACGCAGGAATTATGCCCTGTGGCCATGCGGGTGGCCGAGGGACACAACAAAATGCTGAGCAGTGTGGCAGAGCGCGTCACTGTGCCCCGGAACTTCATCCGAGGGGCACTGCTGGAGCAAGCTGGACAAGACATTCAGAACAAGCTGGAGTGAGAGGCTAAGGCTTGGTCCTGGGGAGGGGCTGGATTTGGCCCAGAGCACTTAGGGACTTGCGAATTATCAGCAATGAATAATAAATGGAAAAATCTCCATTACAAGGGATTAATCTTTAACCAAATGCAACCTTTCTGTTTAGGGTCCGCTAGTCTTTGCCCTAGAAATCTCAGCACTGAGCTAGGGTTTAGGAGCCAGGTTGGTGCACAAACAGGTATACATACCCAAACTCACATGTATGCACCAAGGATTGCCTCCAAGAAACAAAACACAACCTCCTCAGAGACCGGGCAAAGAAAAATGATGCAAGACGTATGTAGGGGACCCTGTCCTTCAGCCAGTTTTCACTGCACTCAGAGTTTTTTCCCTCAGGCTCAGGGTGCTACTACATACCAAAGGGTATGCATGCCTGGGAAATAGCCAGGCTCAGGAAGTTCTGGTTTCTATTCTTGCATTAGCAGACAGCAGGGTTTGCTCAGCACCTAGACTTCCCTAGCTCTGTTCCAGTGGAGCATCTGACCTGGAGCCTGCTTCATCTCTTTCAGTCCCTCTTGGCCCATACACACCTGAGCTCAGGAGGTCAGTGGGTGGGACGAGTCATCAGTATGGTGGCCCTGAGTGCCTCCCGCATCAGCGATGTTCTGTGTGGGCAGCCAGGCCAGCTGGCACATTCTCTCAGGCATCCAGGCAAGGAGGTGCCGAGGCTCGGAAGGCAGGCAGGGGCTGGCTAAGCAGTCTCACCTATGCCCACAGTGAGGTGAAGCTCTCAGTTGTCACCTATTTGACCAACTCCATAGTGGATGAGATCCTGCAGGAGCTGTACCACTCCCACAAGAGCCTGGTAAGTCTGAGCTTATCTAGGCTCTCTCCCCCTCCAGACTCTTGAAGGTGGGCTGCTTTCCTGAGATCCTAGTCACACCTCTCTTCCCCAGGCCCGACACCTAACCCAGTTAAGGACATTGTCAGATCCACAAGGAGGGCCAAGCCAAGGGCAGGATCCGTCCTCTCGAGGCCGAGGCCGGAACCATGACCATGAGGAGACCACTGATGATGAACTTGGGACCAACATTGTGAGCCCCTCCATGCCCCCCTCTCCCTTCACCCGGGTCTACCCCTGGAAGTGCACGGCACTGCTCCCCCTCCCTGCCTCCACTTGCCTGGACTCTGCTCTCCAGCTCGCTGTGCCTGATTCTCCTCTTCGCTCAGCCAGTGTCTCAGCCACCTGAAGAGAAAGAGACAGAATGAGCTCTAAAAATGTCTGGATGAGGAACGGGAAAGATCAGATCTAGGACTTGACCCTCAACCTACCCTTTGTCTTCATTCCTGCAGGACACCATGGCCATCAAAAAACAGAAACGCTGCCGCAAGATCCGCCCAGTATCCGCCTTCATCAGTGAGTCCTGCAGCCTCAGTTCTAATGTCGGCCAGCCTCCCAGCCTTTCCCTATCCTTTTCTTTTTTCTCTACCTCTCCACCTTCCTCTCTCCCTGTTGCTACTCCTTCTGATAGTGTTTTGCCCACAGGTGGCAGTCCTCAAGACATGGAAAGCCAGCTGGGGAACCTGGGCATCCCCCCTGGCTGGTTCTCAGGACTCGGGGGCAGCCAGCCCACAGCAAGTGGCTCCTGGGAAGGTCTATCTGAGCTACCTACTCATGGCTATAAACTGAGGCATCAGACACAAGAAAGGCCCCGGCCCCCTAGGACCACCCCTCCAGGTCCTGGCCGGCCCAATGTGAGTCCCAAAGGCCTTGTGAGAGGACTAGCTTTCCTTAGCAGTGCCAGAGCAAGGGGTTCTATCTTTAGGACCCAAAAGGTAGAGATACTAGCTTTGGGGGTTGGGGCAAGAGTCTAGGGAAGGTGTAAAACAGTTGAGGGATTATCCAGTTCGGAGGAGAGCTATACCTTGTTACAGTTAGGAAATCTCTGTCTTGCCAGGCTTGGTGACACAAACCTGCAGTCCACCTATTCCAGAGGCTGAAGCAGGATCCCATGAGTTTGAGACCGACCAGCAATACAGACATATAAACCAAGATCCTATCTCAGGAAAAAAAAAAAAACATTGTCTGCCAGACAATGACATTTTCATTAGGGAGTAGGATAAAGCCAAGAGCCACTAAGCTTAGGAGATGCCCAAGAAAAACTGAAGTCAAAATTTCCATGGGGCCAGTCCCAAAGGGGAAGGCCCTGAGTGGTGGAAAATGGGCCTTCCTGAGCCAGATGAGCTATCACATAGGCCTTTTCTCCCAGCAGGTACCAGTACCTGGGACGCGACAGGAGAACGGGATGGCCAGCTGCCTGGATGAGGGGCTGGAGGACTTCTTCAGCCGGAGGGTCATGGATGAGAGCTCCAGGTGTGGCGCCTAAACACTCCCATTTTCAGCAGACCTGAAGGCTACAAAAGCACTCCTCTCCTCCCACCTCCCACCCTAGTCTCCTGCAGTAGTATCCCATGCCAACCTCTCCGGGACGCTCCCCACATTCCAGCCCTTCCTTGTCCATCTCTCAGCTCTCACAGCCTCTAAATCTCCTCAGAGGACCAAAAAGGCGGAGACCATGGGTGCAATGTTGGAACAGAGCAGGAGTGACAGGCACTGGGATGGACTAGGTGGTAGTCCCTGAAGACCATAGTGTCTGTCACACTATTTTTATTCACATCAACTCACCTTTTTTTTTTTTTTTTTTTTTTTTGGTAAGTCTAGATCTAAGCATTATCAGACTGCACAGGGGCTGTGAAGAACTGGGTCACTTGGAGAAGCTGTGAGAAGGCCTTGGGGTATAGGCGTGTCTGAAAGGAGTTGATGTTAGAGAAGGAGGCTGCTGGAGGTTGTGACCAAGAAATTCAGGACACCATCTCCCCTGAGAACTCAGTAGAAGTGGGCACAGCATAGCAGGAGAGGGTGGATGAGAGCTGAGATAGGAACTGTTGGGGTGTTCAGGATAGACCAATGGCACACACCGGGCTCCACCTGGCATGTGTCACTGACTCGCCCCAACTCTGCCCAGCTACCCCCGAACTCTGAGAACAGTGCGGCCAGGCCTCTCAGAGCCACCACTGCCTCCACTCCAGAAGAAGAGGCGCCGAGGACTGTTTCATTTTCGCCGTCCCCGGAGCTTCAAGGGGGACAGGGGACCAGGGTCCCCTACCACTGGGCTCTTCCTCCCTCCGCCTCCACCCCCACCCCCAACTCAGGAGAGCCCCCCTAGCCCAGAACCCCCAAGTCTCGACAATAACTCTTCTCCTTGCTGGAGCCCAGAGGAGGAAAGCGGCCTCATGCCGGGGTTTGGGGCAGGCCGGGGGCCTTCCTTACGTAGGAAGATGGTAAGTGAGATGGGGGGCTGTGTTCTCCCCTTCCCCAACCCTGCTCAAACCTAAAGGGAGAGTAGGCCAGAGTTCTGAGAAACACTGGTCATCCGGTTCCCCTCTCCTCGAGAGTGGACGAGGGTCTGGTGGCCCAAAGCATGTGAGCAGGCTGTATGTGGAATGGGGCAAGAGGCCTCCTGGGCGTGGGAAGGACTTCCCTAGGCTTGGGGACGCGGTGGGAGAGAGGAACCCCCAGTGGCTGCCCTGCTGCCTGGGGAGCCGGTTCTCCATTGGGGACTGCTTGTAAACAGGAGACCTTGTTGGCAGGGCACTGAGGGGTCGGAGGAAGGGGATGTGGGCACAGCCCCTGGGACAGCACAGCAGCCAGCAGTGCATGGCGTTGCCCTGCCTGGGTTAGGAAGAGCCAAAGGTTGGAGCTTCGATGGGAAACGAGAGGTGAGCAGAGCTTGGGGCAGCAAACTGAGGGTCCTGTGGATCGCTTTCCACCCCTCCTCCTGCTTCCCCATTCCTGGTGTCTCAGTGGACAAAATGGATTCTGTGGCATAGGGAGGTGTTGACTGCAGTGCTTCCCCTACCACGCTAGTCAGGGAGTCCAGCCAACTCTTTTGCAGAGGGGTTTCATAAAAATACTAGGGCCAGCAAGATAGCTCAGCAGACTAAAACACCTGCTTAGGCAAGCACAGGGAACAGAGTTTGATCCCTGGCACCATGTGTAGCACCAGCCCTGCTCACATGGAGGTCTGAGCCAGCCACAGAGTCCTGGCGTAGTGGTGCACAGCTGTAATCCCAGCACTAGGGAGGCTGAAGGCAAGAGAATCACCAGAAGTTTGCACTGCTTAGTGAGACCCTGTAACAACCAAATACATTTGAAGAAGAAAAAAAGCTTAACTTCTAGCCACCAGGTGTGTTGACACATACCTGTAATCCTAGCACTTTGGGAGCTAAGTGTGGTCCTAGCACTCAGGAGGCTGAGGCAGGAGGATCACTGTGAATTTGAGGCCCGCTTGAGCTACAGAGTAAGTTCAAGGCTACACTGAACTGCATAGTGAAGCCCTGTCTCAAAAAGAAAAAAAAAAAAAAAAAAAAAAAACCTTTACCTTCAGAGCTCTTTTCCTCAAGCTTCATTACAGCCTTTATTACAACCTTCATGATGGGTTTTTACCTTATCCACACACCACTTGAATTATTTACCTAATTATTTCTTACTTAAATCAACATCTTTTTTAACCTAAGCCTAAATGTTACCACCTTTCAAATCTCAGCTTCTTGTACAAGTCATTTTTCCCTACTGTAAAAGAGATACATAACTATTATGAAGGTAGTATGCTCATTTGTGTAAGCCATTTCTTGTGCCCCTAGGGTATTATGGGTACCACTCTTTAAGAAACATGGTCCAAATATCTAGGAACTAGCGACATGAAATGACATGAAATGCTAAAGTAGAAGCCCCTTGTCTGGTGAGTCCCCACAGTGTTACTCATGTCACAGCTGACTCAGCTCTGTTTTCAGGGCTCAGGTCCTGACCTGGAAGACAGCACCCAGGCGTGGCAGAAAAGGCGCTCTTCAGATGATGCAGGTGAGCCTGACACCCTTGCTGCCTTCCCTTTATGCTTCTCTCAGGAGGCCCTTCCTAATTTTCCTTTTCACTTTCCTCCGTCCCCTTCCATATCTCCCCCTCCACTCTCAGGTCCTGGGGCCTGGAAGCCCCCACCACCACCCCAAAGCGGCAAACCAAGCTTCAGTTCCATGCGCCGAGCAGAGGCCACGTGGCACATAGGTATGGAGAGGCCCTTCCTGGGCAAAGCACTAATGGCCCAGGGTGTGTCCAGACAAACAGAAGCAAAGGCCTCTACTCTGGGCAATTGCTGATCCAGGTGGGGCAGACAGAAGTCAACACAGTAAAAGCATTTAAGGATGTTTACCAAGCCACACCCAAAGGGGGCCAACAACCCAATCCAAAGAAAAATTCTACAGAACAAAAGTGGCTCCAGGGGTTTAACAAACAGGACCACTGCCAGGACTATTCTAGGACAGAGGTCACCTTGTCCACCTTCAGCACAGTGGCGCCCTCTATAGATGAGACCTCGCATCATGTCTTAGCTGGGAGCAAGGTGGGCAAGTCACACTGCCAGCCAGTGGCAGCTCCGTAGGCCTGCTTCAGACACTCCTGCCTCCAAAAGTAGCTTACATCCTTTCCTCAGGTTACTCGGAAAGATGCCCCAAGGAAAAGGCAAGTGCCCTGCCTTACAGGTCAGAAGCCCTAGGTATTAGTCCCACCAACCACCCATGACCTTCAGTGGGTCCTATACTTCCTGACTTCATGACTGGTAGAATTAAAGGGGCAATTATTCTGGGTATGATGTTTCCTTCCTGCTGAATTCAGGGACCTTCTGCTTAAGGCACCACTAAAAAAAAAAAAAAAAAAGTTGGTCTGCTTAGTGTTAGTACCAACTTAAGTTCCAAAGGTCTGGAATATGACCCCTGAAAATACTGACGTGGACTAAATCTCCCTGTACATGTAGACACCGTCCATATTACCAGGCCAGGATATAGGGCTGGAAGAAGCTCAGAGATGAGCAGGCAGGCCTGGCTTGGGTTGCCCACTCCTCATCGTCCTGTCCCGACCCACTCTGCCCTTGCCTCTCTCTGCCCCATAGTACAGAACCAGGCCAGCCTGAGGCCTGGCAGTGCCTGTGTGCCTGTAGTACCCTCCAAGCTAGCCACCCTTGCTAATGCCCTGAGCCTCGTGCAAACTAGATAAAGCATCTGCAGTAGGGACTCACTCTTCACTTAGGAAACCACAACAGTCAGATGTTCCAAAGCACACACACCTCACAGAGACACTCACAGACACCTCTTCTAGGTATTCTACCTCCAGCTCGTACTACCTAAGACCATGGGGGCCAGGCACAAGGACAGCTCAAGTTTTCACCATCTAATCAGATGGGCACACAGTTCTGGGAATGCCAGGCTGCAGCCTTGGCAGGACCCTGGGCACTGCAGCCCTGGATGGGCAGCTGTGCCTATGTCACCCAGCAGGCCTGGCATTGTGACTCTGCTGCACTGGCAAGGGCCTGGGCTATGCTCTGCAAGAGTTAGTCAGGAGGTTGGATCCCTAGCCTGCCATTCTGGCCCTGCCCCCAGGGTGCACTGAGGTGGCTATTGAGAGGCTATTGACACTGAGTGTGGTGACAGGCCTGTAATCCCAGTGCTTGGGAAGCTGAAACCAGGAGAATCACTATGAGTCTGATCTATGTAGTGAGACCCTATAGACCCTATAGACACTGCACTAAATTAAAAAAAAAAAAAAAAAGAGTCAGGCCAAAGCCCCCTCCAGAGGTGACAGCCTCAGGGAAATGCTGGGGATCAAGGCTAAGGAAATGTGGTAGTAGAAAGGGATGTCAGGGCTGGATAGCTCAGAGGCTTAAGCACCTGCCTGGCAAGCACAAAGACCTCCGTTCGACCCCCCCCCCAAAAAAAGAAGGGGATCCTGAAGGGAGAGCTGTTGAAGCAAAGAGGGGCCTAGAGGGGGCAGGTCCTGGCCGGCGAGGACATCATGGGAAAAGAAGATGGAGACAGGTTCTGCCAGAATGCCTTTTCCTGGACTTCTCCTGCCTGCCTCCCATCCTCCAGCTGAGGAGAGTGCCCCCAGCCATGGCTGCCAGAGCCCTAGCCCAGCCTCCCAGGATGGAGAGGACAAGAAGGAGGGGGCTATATTCCCAGAGAGGACAGTTCCAGCGAGGAATGCCAAGGTGAGGGCCAGTGAGGTGGTTGGGGAAGGTGCTTTCCTGGGGCAGAGGCTAATGCAGCATCTTCCTTCCTCGGCCAGCTGCAGGACCCTCCTTTAGCTCCACGGCCCCCCAAGCCAGTGGCTGTGCCCAGGGGCCGCCGACCCCCCCAGGTGCCAGGGGGCAGGGAAGAGACTGAGACTGGGGGTACAGCCCCAGGAGTTAACAAGCCCAGGCTGAGGCTGGGCTCACAGCAAGACCAAGAGGAGCCCGAAGTCCAAGGTTTGCCAACCTAGCTGAGTGGGGGGGACTCAGGCAACCACTGTGATTTTGCTGCTCACATCATTTTTCAAGGGGTGGGATAAATGACAACCAGGAATCACAGGCTGGATGAGCACCCCAGCTTGTGGGCTTCCTGGGGCCGTCATTTTAGGGCCCCCTGATCCAGGCCGCCGGACTGCCCCCCTGAAGCCCAAGAGGACACGGCGGGCACAGTCCTGTGACAAACTAGAGCCTGACAGAAGACGGCCCCCGGACCCTGCAGGTGCTAGCGGTAAGAGGGTGTGGTCCTCTTACCCCTAATGGGTCCATCTGTCCATTATTGTACCTCCTTAAGCCCCAACATGGGGTAGTTTTCTCTTCCCGATCAGGAAACAGGGTTGCCTGGATTTGTCCCCAGCAGGAGCCAGTGAGCCAGGAACAGACTGACGGCCATGGCAACACCTTCCCCACCCTTCCTCTCGACATGTGCCTCACAAGGACTCAGACCCCCACCCAGTCCTGCTCCCCAGACCTCCCCACCAGCCCCTGTCCTGCAGAGATAGGATGTAGGGCTGGGTGCAGGGGAGCAGGAGCCAGGGGGACCAGAAGGGAGGAAGCAGCCTGCAGAGAGGGAGGCGCTCATTGCCTGCCTCCATGCCTTGCTCTGCAGAGAGCTTTGGGTGGACCTGTCCCTCCCCTGGGAGGGCAGATCTCGGTCCCTCTATCCCCAGGGGCTTCTCCCCACTTGTACAGAATTAAAAAAAAAAAAAAAAAAAAAAAAGCGTGCCTGAGTCTGCTGTCTTTCCCATTCAGTGCCCCCCATCTCCCACCATCTGCTCCTTTCCCACAGGCGCCCTGGGCTTGGCCACTGCGTGAAAACAATAAGAGCTCTGGGCCTCTGAGAGGAGAAAACAGAGCTGCTGACAGAACAAGCCTGACAAGTCCCCAAGCTACAGTGGGAGTTATGTGCAGGGTCGGAAGGGACACAAATGACAGGCATCAATAAATTGTGTGTGCCCAGCTCTGGGTGTGCTGGGGTTGGAAGACCCCAGTATCCCGGGGTAGGGGAGAAGAGTATGCTTACGTGAGTGCACACGCAGCTCACTAAGGCCATCGCATGTCATGTCAGTCTGTGGGATGTAGCTCAGTGGGAGGGTCTTAGGCTCAACCCCCAGAACTAGAGGAAAAAGTCAAAAATCTCAGCAGGAGAACAGCTTATAGGTGCACATAAGTCTTTGTAAAATGAGAAGATAAAAAAAATTAAGTTAACCATTCCCTTTGGCTTCCTAACAATAATGATAGTAACCCTCACACGCAAGAGACCCTCAGGGTCCCTTTGAGAGGAGTCATTCCGGACCCCTTCCTACTCATCCCAATTCAGCTCTCTTGCTGAGCTCCCACTGCGTTATGTACAGGTCCAGAGTTTTGCATCTGTCATACTTAATCATATTTCACATTGCCTTGTCATCTGTGCTCAAGTGTCCCCGTTCCATATACCTCTGCCTCCCCCTGGGGGCACAGAGCTGTGTCTTCATTGTCTGGTGAGCTCTGATACCTGGTACAATGCCTGGCACCCAGGGTGGGGCCAATAAATAGTCCCTACCTTAACAAATGAGCAGCTTAAAGGGCAGACGGTGAAGGTGCCCTGGTGGCTGCACTTTTGTTCTCAGCCTGGATCATCATGTGCTGGAACCTCCTCATGTGGGTTCTGTCTCCCCAGGCAATTGCTCACTTCCCCTAGTCTTGTTAGGAATGACTAATGTCTTGTTTCCTTAAGATCTCCCTGAGGCACTGCCCTTCCCACAAGGATGTGGCCCTATGGGTTGAATCTTGGGGGAGGAGGGGCGGGGTCGGGTACACTGTGGCACTGGAAAGATGCCCTGAGAGTCAGTCCTTCAGCACATGCCCCAACTGTACAGCTCTGTCCTCCAGGATTGCGTGACCGGAATGTGGCCAGAATGTGTCCTAAGCAGCCGTGCCCATTTCCTGCATCTCTTTATAAAAAGATGGCTAGGAAACTGAACATCATTCTCAAAGCCATGAGCTTCTGATTGGTACATGACGGTTTTTAAGAAGCAGCAAAGACCCACATTCTGTTGTATTCCGGGTCTGTGTGAGTGAGTATATGCATATGTGTGATAAATACAGCCCAGTGTTCTTTTATAGGTGACAGAAAATATCCTTAACAAGTGTAATACTGTTGACAGTATTGTGAAGCTGGGTGTGTTTTCCACTGTGTACCAATGGGGCTGTAGCTGTCATGGTGTCACAGTGAGTTTACATACTGGAGCCTGTGTGTGTCAAGATATGTGTGAGCCTGTAAGTCGTAGGTGCATGTGTCGCCATCATTTCTGTGTGGATGTGTGTGTGCAGGAACCACCGCAATGTGTGTGTCTCTCTGTGATGCTGGGTGTGGGTGTCGTGTGAAGGGGAAGATGTGTGTCACTGTGTCTGTGGGGGTCCTGCCTCGGAGCCTCCCCCGGCCCGCCCTCCTCCCCCAGTCCTGTGGCTCCCTCCCTGGCAGTGGCCTTGCCCCTCCTCCCTTCTCCCTCCCAACCAGTCTGTGCGGGGGGAGCTGGTGCTACAGCCCCCCCACCCCTTCCCATCCAAGCCCCATAAATAGCAGCAGAGCCAGAGCAGAGCCGGCGCCAGCGGCTGGAGCAGCAAGGAGTCAGGGCCAGGGCCAGAGCCGGAGAGAGGAGCCCCAACTGCGAGCCCAGGTGAGCCCACCCATCCTTCCCAGCCCTGCCCCAGCCCGCCCAGCCTGGCCCAGTCTCCATAACAACATCTCCTCTAATGCCCAGAGAGGCCCCCAACCCTGCCTGGTCCCCTCATCGCCACATGTCCCTGCCTACCTCAGAAGACCCGCAAGAACTGGGAGACAAGCCACTAGAAAGCAGAGCACCCCAACGCAGACCCTCCCTCACATATCCAGAAAGACACACGTAGTGCAGGAGGTGGTGGTTACCCAGCCAGAGAAAGGTCCCCATTATGAGGGAGGTAAAGAACGGTCACACCCTCCTGGAGATGGACACATGACAGATGGGGACAGACACAGAGGGTGGGGCGTTCAGACACATTGATGTACACTCGCCTGGGGAAATACGGCATGGGATCAGACAGCCTCACCCTGACATCTGGGCAGAAACAGCTGGATGGACTGACCAGCCGTGAACTCAGGCTGGCGTGTGCCCCTGCCTGCTGCTGCCAGGGGCTTGGTATCACTGCTGGGGGAGGGTGGTGCGCATGCATCCTACGGACAGCATGGAGGGGGATGCGGCTCCCCCAAATCCTGTCGCTAAGAGACAGTGCCAGTGCTGCCAAGAAGTGTGAGAACAGGGGAGGTGGAGAGGCAGGCAAGGCTTGTCGTAGTGGGAGCCCCTGTGGGAGCCTGGAGGAGCTTTCAATAGAGATGGTCCTGATCTTAATATCCAAGCCTACCACCTTCTCTCCCATGAGCCAACCAGCGCTGGGGCGAGTGGGGGGGGGGCCGGCAGGGAGACAGTCCAGCAGAGCACCTTCCATCCGGCTCCTCCACCCACTGCAGACTTCATTAACGCTCGTCCTCTTCAGACCTCAGGGGCCTCTCCACCCCTGCCCCACCCCCTTGTCCCAGTTCAGCTCCCTCGTGCCAAGACTGAGTGCAATGCTGGCTCAAACACCATTCGGGAAATAGCAGAAGGTGCTGAGACAGCAGGAAGTGTGGATGAATCGATGGCTTCGGGGCCATGACTGCCAGAAATCCAGCTTGCATCCCAAGCCTCATCCACACACACCTAGGTGGGCAGGGCTGAGAGAAGCACAGGACTCCAGTGCCAGAGTGTGAAAATTTGTTCTCGTGCCTTCCCCTGCTTAGAGCTCTGGGGAAAACAAACAGGTAGGGGAAGCAGGAGGTCTGTGAGACTCTATGGCCCCAGGAAAGCGGGCAAGATGCTTGGACCTAGGGCCCCCAGAGAATAGTGCCCAAGCCATCTGTTCTCCCCCGCAGTGGCATGTCGGACCCTGAGATGGGATGGGTGCCCGAGCCCCCAACCATGACGTTGGGGGCATCCCGGGTGGAGCTTCGAGTATCCTGCCATGGCCTTTTGGACAGAGACACGCTGGCCAAACCCCACCCCTGTGTGCTTCTCAAGCTGTATTCTGATGAGCAATGGGTAGAGGTGAGAGAAGATGAGCTCTTCCTGAATCAACCTCCTGGGTTAAGCGAGGAGTCAGGGAGGGTGGGTAGGAGAAAGTGAGGACCCCACTGCGTCAGGTGGGTAGTTGTGAAGAGAAGCATGCCACTGCTACAAACCCAACTGGCTTTGCAGCTGAAAACACAGAGTCCCATAGGGTCCTGAGAGTGCCCCAGAGACAGGGTAGCTCTCAAAGGCCTGAGAGCCGGGTATGGTGGCACACCTCTGTAATCTTGGGAGGCAGAGGCAGGAGGACCACTGCAAGTTCCAGACCAGCCTGGGCTACAAAGTGAGTTCAAAGCCAGCCTCTACTGCATTGCAAGACCCTGTCTCAAAAAGACAAAAAAAAAACCTGACAGCCCCAGGAAACTGTGGTGGAACAATGGCACTCTAAGCTGAGGGATAAGCCTGGGAAGAGAAGAACTACAAAAGCTGTTAGGAATATGGAACCTGAAAGAGTGCCTGGGTAGGGAAAACAGCCTCTGCTCCCCAAAGACCCTCTCCCCTCCTGCCGCAGGTGGAGCGCACTGAGGTGCTTCGATCCTGTTCCAGCCCAGTCTTCTCCCGGGCACTAGCCCTCGAGTACTTTTTTGAAGAGAAGCAGCCCTTGCAATTCCACGTGTTTGATGCTGAGGATGGAGCCACCAGCCCCAGCAATGACACCTTCCTTGGCTCTACAGAGTGTACCTTGGGCCAGGTCTGCATTCTCACTCACCTGCCCCTTTCTTGTCAGCTTCTGCTTCTAGAACCTAAAATAAGAGTGAGCAGGTGCTCTTGAACTCATTCACACCAGGCCTCCACACCATCATGTTATTCACTGGTTATGGAGACTTAAGCAAAATATTTAATTCCCCGGGTCTGTTTCCCTTTCTAAGAAATGGTGAGCGGGAGGAATCTTTTGGGTCCCCCTCTTCTGGTTTTTATTTTTCTGTCTCTCTCTTATGTGTTCAATTTTTTTCTTGTTTTGTGGTGCTGGGGTTGAAATCAATCTGAGGCATGCTAAGCAGGCACTCTACCCCTGAGCCACAGCTACAACCCTGTGCCTCCCTCTTATGCCTGCTGTACAAATTAAGTCCAGCCCTAGCCCAGTCAAAGGGCCAACCTGGCAACACCCAAAGAACAGATTTTCTCCTACCCTTTCTATGTATTGTATCCAGGCAGTTGGGGTTATTACAGTTAGGTCCCACTCTATCTCCATACCCAGATCGTATCACAAACCAAGGTCACTAAGCCATTACTATTGAAGAATGGGAAGACTGCCGGCAAGTCCACAATCACGGTAAGCAAAGTCACCTGTGCTCAACCTTGGGTTATACATTCAATGCCCCAGCATGGTCACCGGTGGTTATATTAGGCCCAGGACCACTACACCCATGGAAAGGTGATAAGTGGCCCTGCTAGCTGGGGGAGAAGAGTCCTACCACTTGTACCCTCTTGCAGATTGTGGCTGAGGAAGTATCTGGTACCAACGACTATGTGCAACTTACCTTCAGAGCCCAGAAGCTGGACAACAAGGTTCGAACTCCTGATTCCTGACCCCAGGTGCCATTAGAGAGCCCTAGACCTCTCCCTGAAAGCAGATCCTGAGGACCCAGGCCTGCCTCCTCCTTAGAGCTGACCCTCTCCGCAACCCTCCTGTAGACCTCACCAGACTCATGAGCTGTTTCCTCTGCATCTCCAGGACCTGTTCAGCAAGTCTGACCCTTTTATGGAAATCTATAAAACAAACAAGGACCAAACTGACCAGTTGGTCTGGAGGACTGAGGTTGGTGAGATGGACATGGGAATGGAGGAGGGAGAGCAGAGAAGGAAACAGACAGGAGGTAACCAACTCTGTGGTGTTTCTCCAAGGTGGTGAAAAACAACCTGAACCCCAGCTGGGAGCCTTTCCGCCTATCCCTGCACTCTCTGTGCAGCTGTGATATCCACCGGCCTCTCAAGGTAAAGCCCCAGGCAACTTGAAACAGCCAGTGTTCAGTCAGAGACCTTCCCTCTGGTGGTAGAAGCCCCCATCCATAAGTGATTCTCACTGTGGGACAGTTCACAGAGTAATGATAAGCTTCCCACATGTGTGCCATTTATTTATTTATTTATTTATTTATTTATTTATTTATTTTTGTGGGACCAGGGTTCAAACTCACAACCTTGCACTTGCCAGGCAGGCACTTGTGCCACAGAGCTATTTCCCCAGCCCCTCATGGTTGCCTTTTATCAGAAGCCAAAGTCACTGCCAGATTGTTCTAAAGAACAAAATTTACTAGGTAGCATCTCTGGGTGGGTTAAGGGCATGTGTTTGGGCATGAAGACTGTGAAGGTCCCACCACCCTGGATGCCCCTCCCAGCCTAGGAACTGCTTCAGAGTACCCTTCCCCTGACCTGTCTCTCCCCTCCCTCCTCAGTTTCTGGTATACGACTATGATTCCAGTGGGAAGCATGACTTCATCGGCGAGTTCACCAGCACCTTCCAGGAGATGCAGGAGGGGACAGCAAACCCTGGGCAGGAGGTGCCACAGAATGCCCACCCCCAAGATCCTATCACATTCCTATGAAAATCTAGAGGATCCCATTGAAAAGACTACTGTAAACAATAGGAAGTGGAGAGGGCGGAACATTCCCAGCCAAGAGATGGAGTGCTGGGTGGGGGGGGTCTTGTTCTGGAAAACTCTGTTAAAGGGGAAAGGAAAGGCCATCTGACAGACTGTGACACTGCATTTGTGGGTTGTTGGGGTCTAGATGCAGTGGGACTGTATCAATCCCAAGTATCGGGACAAGAAGAAGAATTACAAGAGCTCAGGGACGGTAGTACTGGTGCAGTGCACGGTAAATCCCATTCCTGCCTCAGATCCTGCCCTCCCTGCTGCCCTACCACACTCTCAGATTCAACCCTTTGCTTATTTCAAAGACCAACTTCTCTGTTCATGGGAATTGTCGTCCCACCCCAATTGCAATGTGAAAAATTCCAGCTCCCCTGCTTTCCCAAAGAAGCCCCAGCCCAAGGTGCCTCCCAAGAGGACTATCCCATCTTCCATTTCTTCTTCTTTCCTCTCAACAGGTGGAGAAGGTACACACCTTCCTGGATTACATCATGGGCGGATGCCAGATCAGCTTCACGGTAAAGGCACAGGGAATGGGGGCAAAAGAGGAAGGAGCCAAATTCATATTGAACTAAAGAAGCCCAGAGTCTTACTGCCCATTAGGACATGGTCAGCCAGACCCCAACACACCCCATGAGGAGGCTAACAGTGAGCTCCCCAGATGCATCTCAGTCCTCCCTACGAGATTCTAGCCCTGGGATAGCCTCTCTGTTCACTCTCAGAGCAGCAGTGTGACATTTCCTCTCCCTCATCCTTATCCCCACCAGGTGGCCATCGACTTTACCGCCTCCAATGGGGACCCAAGGAGCAGCCAGTCCCTGCACTGCCTCAGCCCCCGGCAGCCGAATCACTACCTGCAGGCCCTTCGAGCAGTGGGAGGCATCTGCCAGGACTATGACAGGTAGGACAGGGTGGGAGGGTGAGGAAGAGAGTCCTCGCCCGGTGAGCCCCACAGCCTGTTCTTCTTTCCAGTGATAAGCGGTTCCCAGCTTTTGGCTTTGGGGCTCGAATTCCTCCCAACTTTGAGGTAGGCTGGGTGCAAAAGGAAGGAGGAGATGGAGGCTGTCAGGCCAAAGAAGAGCCACGTCCTCACTGCTCTCAACTTACCTCACAGGTGTCGCACGACTTTGCTATCAACTTTGACCCAGAAAACCCTGAGTGTGAAGGTGAGCTAGAGAGTCAACCAGCCTGCCTCCAGTGCTTGCTTCCCAGACTCCATCCTAGAGCACAGACTCCGTCCTGTGTGTCTAGCTCCCCGACCCTCCCACTTATGGGTCTGGTCAGACTTCCAGCTCCATGACCTGCTCTCCCAATTCTCATAGCCCCAGAATCATCCAATCCTCCTGTGTACTGAAGAAGAGGCATGCCAAGGACTGCCAGTCTCTGACAGCTATATCCTTTTTGTCCTCCAACAGAGATCTCAGGAGTCATCACTTCCTACCGCCGTTGCTTGCCCCAGATCCAGCTCTATGGCCCCACCAACGTGGCCCCCATTATCAACCGTGTGGCTGGGCCAGCCCAGCGAGAGCAGAGCACTGGTCAAGCCACGGTGAGGATGCAAAACACAGAACCAGGCACCTCGCTGCGTGTCCTGGGGCTTGGGCCCAGCCCAGGGAAGCGTTTCACGCCCTAGCACAGAATGGCAAGCCTTTCTCCTTCTGCCTGCCCCCAGAAATACTCCGTTCTGCTGGTGCTCACCGATGGTGTGGTGAGCGACATGGCGGAGACCCGCGCCGCGATCGTGCGCGCCTCCCGCCTGCCCATGTCTATCATCATCGTGGGCGTGGGTAATGCTGATTTCTCTGACATGCGGTTGCTGGATGGCGATGATGGTCCCTTGCGCTGCCCCCAAGGAGTGCCCGCGACCCGCGACATCGTCCAGTTTGTGCCCTTCCGGGACTTCAAGGATGTAAGTGTTCAGTGCCCTTCCCTGAAGAAGGTCTTCTCTGCGCCTCATCTTCCCAATCTGATCTGTATTTCTCACTGTCTTGGCATCCTTCAAACTATGCTAAAGCCCAGTTGGCAATATCACCCCTTCTCTGACCTCCAGTCCCTAATCTCATCTCTCCACAACCTGCAGGCTGCCCCTTCTGCGCTAGCTAAGTGTGTCCTAGCTGAGGTGCCCCGGCAGGTGGTGGAGTACTATGCCAGCCAGGGCATCAGCCCTGGGGCTCCCAGGCCCTGCACGCCAGCCACAACTCCCAGTCCTAGCCCATGACTGCCTTGCACTGGACAGAGGACACTCCCTCAGCCTCTCAGTGAGTCTAGGGAGCTTTAAAGGGGTGGACACAAAAGGGGTGCAAAGCGGGGCTTCTAAGAAACCTAGCTGGGCTGTGTGTAGCGTAGACAAGGGTGTTCATGACTGTCATGCCTTTTCCAGGTGCCTGTCCTGACCTTTGTGACTCAAGTGACCAGTGCCTCTGCCTCCTGCCGCTGTGCCCCCTGGGTCCTGGAAGTGAGATAGGGGCTCTCCCTCCATCTCCTCAAGCCCCATATCCCTCAACTTTGTGGCCCCTCAGCAACTTCCTTCAGTAATCTGACTCTCTGGTCATTAATAAAGGGAACCATTCCTGGCACTTTAGCCTCTACTCATCACGCTTCAGGTGCCTATGGGCAGTTTGTAGCTCCCACTGGCACCAAAAGAAATGCGGGCCTGTACCTTTCAAAATCTTATTCCAGTCGGAGGGGTCTAAAGATTCCCCACTCTTATCTCCCAAGCCTAAGGGGGTACAGGCACCATGGGGGCTAATGACAGGAAATAGGGGAGTAATAAGAGGTTGTCATGAGAGTAGGCTGATGCCTTCTTACAGCTGTCTCCAGAGAAGCCCCACTGAGCTCCCCAGGGGTTGAGCCCCTGCCTCCACACAGCTGTGGGGCGGGCTGCAAAGGGGCGTTGGGGTGGGGACTGAGGGAGGGAAGCAGCAGGTCTGCTAATGACTTAGGAACATAGAGGGACATTTAGGTCTGCTCAGCCTGACCTTCCTGGTTGGGTCAACATGTGGGTGTTCATGTACCATACATCACTGACCCTCTCTGAGTATGGCCTCAGTGGTTCAGGAAATCTAGCAGTACACTCTGGGCTGTGAATTCTGACAACCACAAAAATTAAACTTCAGCACAGGTCCAACTTGGCTTCTTTAAATGCATGCAACCTCACAAGATAATTAGCATTTATTTTCCCTATTTTTCTGACAAACAAAATCTCACTTTTTAACTAACCCATGGTCAGAGAACTCACAGAATTTCAGCTCAAGCTCATGTGACCAAAGTACCCACACTCTTCACAGCTACAATGCACAGCCTTTGTTTGAAGTCTACCCAGGTGACTCAAATATATTATTTTGAGAACCAGCTGTAAGTATATGTGTCCTAGTTCTATGCACAGGTGTTTGCAGATAGGTGTCTCTGCCCTTGTGTGCTGCACAGGTAAGAAATGTTTACAAGAGAAGCAATGGGTGTGGACTGCAGCTCCAGAGAGTGTGCAAAGGAAAGATAGAGCAGGAAAATACAGAGCAAGGAAAGAAGAGCTGAAATCCTGGAGGGACCCTCTCTGCCTCAACCCTTCCCTTCGAGAGGCCTGTTGCAGGCTCCTGAGTGGAGGAGGGATGAGCTGGACTGAAGGAGCGGGAGGAGAGAACAAGAACTGTGATGGGAAAAGACAGCTGGGAAGGGGGTGGATAGAAGGGGCAGAAAGGAAGAGAGACATATGTGAGCCACTTCCCCCACGCCCCACCACTTCACTCATTTATTATGTCCCTTAGAGTATGGACAACAGCGGCTGGTGAGGTATGCCTCTGCTCTGCCCAGAGGCCCCACCTGTCCTCCCCTTGTGCGGCTGAACCTGCAGCTGGGTTACCATGGCAACTGTGAGACCCTGAGGATGGCCACAGGCAGGCTTTGCTGCTGCTCTTGGGTTTTGTGGTAGCGATGGAGGGAGGGAGAGGCTCTATCTGGACCAATCCCCAGTCCCCTCTGCCCCATTCTCATTGGCTATCCAAAAGGGAGAATGTACCACTCACTGCCAAGTAGCTACCCTCTCCATTACACACAGACATACAAAATAGCAGTCTGAAGCAGGGATAGAAAATGAACTTTTTAAATTGTAAGAACGTTCAGCCAATAGCTTTACAGGTCTGCCTAAACTTCAAATTTAATTCACAAAACTGCATTCTCAGCCCCTGTCATCCTCGGAAGTCTCTCCCCAGCCCTCAAAGAGGTAGGAGGTAGCAAGTTACCCTCTGAAGCCTGAGGCATCCTGGAAGGAGCAGCAGAGACCACCGAGTGTGGTTCCAGGGGACTCATGCTTCTCCACCCAGGCCGCAGGTCCACTGCTGAGGTGGCCAAGAAACTGGAGCAGGACAGGATGTCCCTTTGATGAAGTTTGTCTTGGGAGCTTCTTGGGGATATCGTTGGAACTCACTCACTGAGGAGAGGGCAGAACTGAAAAGGTGTCCGAAGTCATCTAACTCAAATGAGGATTAGATGAAGTAACTGAGGCCAGAGAGCAATTGATTTGCTCAAGGTGACAGTGGGATCCTTGTGGCAGATCCATCCAGGACTAGTGCCAAGGCCTCTCTCCTAGCTGATACCAACCTATGCCCAGGCTCACTCTTCAAGCCTATGCTGTTCCTGGCCCTGAATACCAGCAGATTGGGAAGGAAAATGCATCTTGGGTAGTGTTCCTAGTTTATCTGGCTAAGGTTACAAACCTTGGAGTGAAAAATATGGCCTTATTGCTAATTACAGCCTTAATGCACTACAAACTGAAAACCTTTAATTAAGAACTAAACTGAGGGAAGAGCTACACCACTCCCTTCCCTCCCATTCACTGTGCCACGCGCCGTCCACATCTCCACCCTCAGTGCCTACAGAGTCCTGGCCACAGAGAGTTCCCTGGCTGGTATCTGTGAGAAGTCTGCAAGAGGAGAGTGGATCCCTCTTGCAGAAAATGGACAGCATCTGGAGGGTGCACGAAGTTTGGGGATATTTGTGCAATCATACTGGAGTGGATGGGACCTGAATGATAGTGCAGCCAACTCAGGCTTAGAGGAAGTGGTGGGTGTGGTCCCCGGACCCGGGGCCGCTCGAGGTCAGCCGATCACAGCGAGCCTTGTAGAGGTCGCGCTCACGAGCCAGGCGAGCTACCTCGGCCCTCAGTGAGTCCAGCTGGGCGGCCAGACGGGCGCGCTCAGCCTCCAGCCCGCGCCGCTGCTGCAGCCGCTTGGAGCGGCAGGCCTGCGCGTAACCGCGGTTCTTCAGCGTGCGGCGCCTCTGCTTCAGCCGCAGCGCCTCGTCTCTCCCGCAGCCCCGCAGCTGCCGGTTGAGCTCTCGCACAGACATGGATACCAACGCCGCGTCTGAAAACCGATCGGCCAGCTGGAAAGGAGCAGTACAGGTACCGGATCAGCAGGGAGCGCCCAAGTCCGGATGCCAGGCTAGGCCCGGCCTTGGGAAGGCTCCATCCCGCCCAATTCTGACGCCCCCACTCCTCCCGTACCTGAATGCCCATTGTTCTAACTCAGCCTGTCTCCCTTGGGACCCCACCCCAGGCCTCGCAGCTCAGCGGGGCCCCATAGGCACGCCCATCGTCGCAAGCCCGCCTCCTACTGGCTAGCAAGCCAACTGCACACCCGGGCTCTGCGCCCGCCTCGGCGTCCCCAGCCGCCGGAGTCCCCAGCAGCCGGCTCCATGTCCAGGAACCAGAGCTCACACAGACCCCGCCCCGACAGCGACTCCGGTCGCGTCCCAGTGGCCGGAAACCTATGACCCTCAAAGGATTTGGATTACGTCGTAATGCCCTCAACACCCCAGTCTATGTCTTGTAATTAATAGGATGAGTCTCAATCCTTCCTGAGAAGGTTGGGCACTTGGAAAAGGCCAACCTTAAACGCAGCCTACACCCGGCTCCATTCCACACACCATGTACCTATTTATGTCCCAGTAATCGCTCTATAACTCTCAAACCTTTCCTCTTGGGTCCATTCCTAATCTTATTTTCTTCCTCTTTATAATTCAGCCCACGCACCTCCGTTTTGGAGCAGAAAAAATATCGTTACCTCTGACTTCTTTCAAAGGCCCTTCTTCGCGCCCTCGCTTCTGCAGCACTTATATAAAAGGCTCTTCTCGCCTCCTACCTTCTGCCTAGGCCACAGTCCTCTCCAGGAGCTCCCCTTCCTCTCCCTTTCCAGCCTGCCTCCCCCAGACCAGCTTCTGGTCACTCACCTGGACATGCTGGACGCCTGTTTCTTCTGGGTTCCCTGGGTAGTAGCTGTGGGGCCCCTCAACAGGGATAGAGCCCTGACCTTGTAGCAGCTCCACGGCTTCATCAGGACTCAGCCCCAGCGACTCCCCAGCCCCTAGCTGCTGCTGCAGGGTGGCCAGCCAGTATAGCTCCTCCAGGCCTGGCCGGGCGCCCTCGGCGGCCCCTGCCACACCCGGCTCACTGAAGGTGGGTGAAGGAGGCACTGAGCTGTAAGGTGTGGAGCCCAGTGAGGCTGTGGGGGGAGCAGATCGCCCCTCAGACGGCTCCCGCTTGACCTCAAACTTCATCAAGTCAAAGTCATTAACATATTCCATGGCCAGAGGGTTAGGGGGCAGTGCCATTCTGGGGCTGAGCTGGTAGAGGTGTACCTGCAAGAAAGAGAAGTCTGAAAAAAAAAAAAAAAAGAGAAGTCTGGGGCAACAGAGGCGGCCTGTTCCTTCTTCCTTCACCAAACACCTAGTCCAAAGCCCAGGTGTCCTGGATGGAGAGTGGCCATGCCCTCTGCTCCCCACGTTGTCATCTCCGTATGGCCTCCTGATGATGAGAGACAAAAAAACTGAAGGTTTAAGGGAGCGGGAAAGTAGAACAACCTTTTGCCCAGTCAGTGCCTCTGGGACCTACGCAAAACAAGAGTAACGTGGCTATGCTCCCAAAACCCATTCCTGGGACACACTGCAAGACTGTCATCTCGAGGGATACTTGATCCACTTCCAATTAAAAAAAACATGCTTAATTAACTGTGACTGAATGTGTGTATATTTTAGGATGGTGGGAAGGCATGTTCACTGTGGATGTAAGATATAATGGCACCGTGCTGTGGTATCTGTCTCGAAGTACTCATGGCAGTGCCCTAAACATAAAAGACTTTCAGTGTACATTTGTTCTATGGATTAATCAATCAGTGAGTCCCTTTATATGGGCAAGAGACTTTACAGGGAAAAACAAAAGTCCTGGAGCCAGTTCTAGAAAGATGAGGACTGGTGGCTACCATCTGTCCTCAAGACCAATTTCTACAAGGAGAATGCACCAAGATTAATTATCCCCTTTCAGTTTAGAACATACTGTATTATGTAGACTTACGCAGACCATCTTCATCTTTCTGACCTCCCCTTCTGTTCAGTGAGGAGAGCCTGAGATGTGGCTGAAAAGAGGACTAGCTAGGCTAGGAGTACCAAGAGAGAGCCAAAGGCTACGCCCTGGGGATGAGCACACCTTGCTCTGACCCTTTTAGGGTTGGAGTTGGAAGCTGGGTTGGATAGGGCTGGGACTTCCACGTGAGAAAAAAAAGATGTCTTTAGTCATCTAAAAGGAGAATATGCATTCCACAGTTGGCAACCAAGAGGAAAGTATTCCTTGGTATTATAAGTTTAGGACACTACTTGCGGAAGTTGAACAGAAGGTTGGTGGAAGTACTTCTTAGATTAGTATGTTTTGGGACCTTTCAAATGTGCAAGAGGGGGGACTGGCAGGATGGCTCAGTGGTCTAAAGCGCCTGCTTAGGAAGGTCTTGGGTGGCTGCAGGGACCGCGGTTCGATCCCCAGCAACAAATGCTGCGCCAGCCCTGCCCTGAGGGCAGGCTGAGCCAGCCATAAAAATAAATAAATGAACAAACAAAAGTTCTGAAACAAGAAAAAAAATTTAAAAAAATATATATATATATATACAAGAGGTAAAATCATCTTAGCATAGACCCTTGGTTACTTTTTGGAAGCACTGTTCTGCAGAACACTGTTTAGGAGATGTTACACAGTCTGTCTCTCTAAACATGTGCTCATCCCCAGGGCGTACTTAGCCTTTGGCTCTCTCTGGACAGCCCTAGCCTAGTAGTCCTCTTTTCACCCACTTCTCAGATTCAACCCCTCCAGCTTCCCAGAAAGTGACGAGGAAGAACAGCTCCTCTCTCTTCTTGGTCTCAGCTCCCTCTTTAAGGAGCTCCTCACCCTTGAGAGGACAGAAGGGTTGGAAACAAAAACAACTGAAGGAACCCTTCCTCAGCAAGGAGGCAATGAGGCAATGACAGAGGTAGCCAGAGAAAACTGGATGTGCAAAGGAGAGGTAAGTGGAAAAGGTCATCTTTCTGATGTATGAGCCAGAATGAGAGTGGAGCAGAGTGCAGAAGTGTGAGGATGCTAGATAACAGAGGGTAGACAGCAGGTGCTGGAAGAGGAGCTAGAGGTGAGAATTCTGGCACCCACACATACTCACTTTAGGAACAGCAGAGATGATGTGGTCAGTGTCAGAGCCAGACAGGCACAGCTTCTCCAGAGTCTGGAGGCCCCATGCAGCAGTCAGGGCCTGGTACGTCTATGTTCATAACCACAGGGTTATGGGCACAGAGCCCAAAGGGCACTCTTAAAGCATCAGCTCTCTGAGCTCATCTGTGCTCCTCAAGCCTCAACCAATGAGGTCAGGGGATCATTTGCATGTCTTATTGGCTATGAGGTGGGGTGGAGAGGAAGGGGAGGACAACTATGTCCTCAAAAGAGGAAAGGTTGCATCTTCCCCAACAAAGCTCCCTACTGATGGTCCAACTCATATGGGTGGTTCTCCAATAACAGCTACATTGATTCCAACCACCACTCATCCCTGTGGACACAGCCCTCAGCTCTCAAATACTCAAAACCCTGGGGCTGGGAATGAGAGCCAGGCAAGCTCTCAGGAGACTACCCCACTAGGCTCTACACCTCCCATCAATGTCTATGAGAAATACAAGCTCTTCCTAAGCCACTGTCACCAGGCCTGTTGAGTTCATTCCCAATTTTCAAGTAACTTTGCTCATCATGTTTTTTACCCCCCACTCATCTTCACCCTGATTGACCTTACACGCCTCACAACCATCACATCAGAAAAATAAGCAACTTTCCTCATCGGGAATTTCCAGGACTTGATCATCCAGCCTTCAGTCTCTCCCATTTCTAAAACCCCAGCCCCGGAAAGGCAGCCCAGCTTGGGAGAAGAAAGAACAGAAATCTTCCTTCAGGGCCGCCAAAGGACACTGAAATCTGATTAGCAGGTGTCCATCAGATACACTTTTTTTTTTTTTTTTTTTTTTTTTTTTTTTTTTTTTTTTTTTTTTTTTTTTTTTTTTTTTTTTTTTTTTTTTTTTTTTTTTTTTTTTTTTTTTTTTTGCGGGACTGGGGTTCATCAGATACACTTTTGTGACTGCCTTCACAAGCCCTCTGCTTCCTCTCAGCTTTTCCCTGTGTGTTTCTGCCCCTCTCTCTTCCTCTCTCATCCACTGCAGTTCCCAGATGGCTGAGCAGTGACCTATATTTCCAGCCTAATCCCCTGACACCTCTTAGAGCTATCATCCCCCAGCAGGAGTTGGAACAGGGATACTAGGAATTAGCTGAGGAGACGTTTAAACCTGTCTGAAGCTGTTTAAATGAGGTCTGCACTAGAATAGAACTCCAGGGGTTAAAGGCTACTCCCTACCTTCTGAGGATACACAGATACTCTCACTGAGTGTGATGAGAGGTCTCCTTTCCCAACTTAGATAGAATGAGTTCCTTTCAGCCCCAAGGATCCTTGTTATAAAACAGCTTGTTGCAATCCATAGATGTCAGGGGAAAGCTGGTAGATGTAGACTGTTTTAAGCCGTGGTTCTCATGATGTCTTCAGACCAACAGCGTTAGTATTTCCTGTTAACTTAGAGGTGGAAATTCTCTGGCTTTACCTCAAAACTTAGTGAATCAGAAATTCTAGAGGTGGCATACACAAAGTTGCATTTTAACAGGCCCTCCCAACATCTCTTGTACTAGGGATCAAACTCAGGACTTTGCACTTGCCAGGCTAGCACTTATTCTACTGAGCTATCTCCCTGGCCCCCCTTCCAGAAATTCTGACAAACACCAAAATTTGAGAACTACTGGCTCACAGATGTCTGCACTAAACCCAACTCCCTTTAGTGTGTGTATACATGTGTGTGACTCGTGTGTGTGTGTGTGTGTGTGTGTGTGTGTGGCATATGTGTAGTTGTGTGTGTAGTCTCTCCTACCATGCTGTATGAGTCTCCTTTCCATTATTGTAGCAAATACTTGAGATAATAAACTCAGAAAATGTTTAGCTTGGCTCATAGTTTTCAAGGTTCCAGTCCATGATCCATTGGCCCCGTAACGAAGGGTCTGTGATGAGGCAGCATATCATGGCTGGGGGCATGTGGCAAAGAAAGCTGTTCACCTCATGGCTGAGACAAAAAAGAAGAGGTGGAGCTGGCATCCACTGGCCCCTTCATGGGCATGTCCCCTGTAACCACAAGACCTCCCAACTCCTAAAGTTTCCACCACTTCCTAACAGAGCAGAGCTGTGCGCTGTCTTTAACACACAAACATTCGAAGGATGTTAGAGGTCTCAGTACACAGTTCTACATACATATTAGAGCATCTAGATGATATCCTCCCTCACTACACCAGCATTTGCATTTTATGGAGCAAAGTCCACCTTCTTCATTCAAGTAGAAAGTCATCTCTGTGTGATAGCCTGGATCTAGGATTTTTTGCCTCAGAAAAGGCAAAAAATTCAGGGCCAGGGAACCAGCCACTAAATGAAAATAGGAATCATCGAGCCCAGGAACCCCATGCACATACCCATGGGCAATAGCTCTAAGGTGGACACCCAAGAAAGGATCCTTAAAATTCCTCTGAAGGAAGGAATAAAAGATGTAGAAATAGCCCTTTGCAGGCCTGCTCTGGCCAGGCCAGACACTTGCCCCTACCCAGCAGCTGTCAGATCTACCCTGAGCCTCTTGTTTACTGGAGGGCTCAAGGAGAGGTGGGAGGGCTAAGCTGCTAAGGGGCTAAGAGAGTCAGACTAAACAAGCTCAGGAGAGCTGAGCCATTTAGTATTCAGACCAGGCACCACTAACCAGGGAAAGGCACTGGGATAATGAGGGCTGGACTCAGACTAGAGAGGAGAGGACCAAGGGCACAAGAGGAGAGGCTGTGCCATCCCCAGTGTGGGGGTGGGGCAAAGTTGCCTGGAGGCTGAAAGATACTGACACTGAAAGACTGGAAGAAATCTAAGGGCAGAGAAGCAGGGATAAAAAAGATGAAGCCAGAGAGCACCAAGAATGACACAGCACAGAGAGGGGCAGATCAGCCAAGGAGGGGACACGTAAAGTTCTGAGCTAGATGGTAGAATAAGTCAGGCACTGAAAAGAGAAGCACACCTAAAGAAACAGAAGGATAGGGGCAACCAGAAGAGATGAGCAAAGCCCATGGAAACCTGAAAGAAAGAGAGAAAGGGTTCTGGGTTAGGGCCAAGAAGGGTGTGAAGGCCAACAGGGAAGGTGGATAGAAACAAGGGCCTAGAGGAACAATAGTGATAGAAGAAAGGGGAACAGACAGATTGTCAGGCTGGCCTCAAACTCCTGGGCTCAACCAATCGTCCTGCTACAGCTTTACAAGGAGCTGGAACACAGGCACAAACGAATGCTTTTAACTGAGATGAGTGTTATGAAAGAGAAGGGTAGGGTGTTAGGAGATTCTGTTTCATGAAGATTTAATCTTCTAATGCAAGGAGTTGAGGCACAGAATGTACCATTGAAATGATAGATTGCCAAAGGAAGTGACAATTAACTGAGAAGGTCAGATGAATAAAAAGTGATCATTTAAAAAAAAAAGTAATAAAAAAAAAAAAAGTGATTGTGCACAAGGTAGAGATTCCAGGATGCAAGAACAGTACGCTGTATTTCCCTAAACATAAGACCTAACTGGAAAATAAGCCCTAGCATGGTTCTTCAGGATGCTTGTAATATAAGCCCTATCACTAAAGCTCCACCTATGGGGCCAGGCAGGATGACTCAGGGCAGACTGAGCCGGCCATTAAAATAAATAAATAAAATAAAATAAATAAATAAATAAATAAATAAACAAACAAATAAAGCTCCACCTAGTTAAGATTGTTGGAGAGATGGATACATTTAGTGTGTTCACTGTGATACACAATGGACACATTAAATTAAAACAATGATATTAATATACAATTAAGTATAAATAATATTATTCACATTACCACTTAAATGGAATATAAAATATAATTATATATTTATAAATATCCCAGCAACTAACTTTAGATGAGAGGTAAATACCTATATAAACAGACAAATGACTAATCATAGTACGGAGATAACACATAAATAACATATGCACACAATAATGTGCACACAATAATCTAACATGAATCTTCACAATTCAATTCATCATGTGTTGTAACAGACATGTTTCATGCACTCATAAAATAAACAAACATTTTCTTAATTCTGATTCCTGAAATTGTATTATTCACTTTTGCACGGACCATCATTCTTTTCTTTTTTTAAGGAGAAAAAATGATAAAGACAATGATACAAAAATTAAAAACAAGGGGCTGGGGAGATAGCTCCGTGGCACAAGTGCCTGCCTGGCAAGTGCAAGGTCGTGAGTTTGAACCCCAGTCCCACCAAAAAAAAAAAAAAAAAAAAAAAAATTAAAAACAAGATAATAGGAAAGTAGCAATGTTTGATACATTGCTTATTATTATCTTCAAAATAGTTGACTATGGCACAAGGAAGATAGCTCAGAGGCATAAGTGCCTTCCTGTCAAGCACAAGGTCCTAAGCTTGATCCCCTATACCAAAAAAAAAAAAAAAGGAGTTACTCAGATACTCAGATTACAAGATATAGGCATGAAAAATCGATAAAACAATATAGACCCAAACCTTTCTTTCTAATGAACTAAATTAGTAGCATAACTATATTAACTATGCAAGATACATATACATATTCCTTTTACCAACCCTCTTTTTTCCTTTTTTTTTTTTTTTTTTTTTTTTTTTTTTTTTTTTTTTTTTTTTTTTTTTTTTGTCTTTTTGGGACAGGGCCTCTCTGTGCAGTTCAGGCTGGGCCTGAGCTTGCTTTTGTAGCCCAGGCTGATCTCGAACTTGTGCCAATCCTCCTGTCTCAGCCTCCCAAGGGCTGGGATTACAGGCGTGCACCACCACATCCGGCAATGTATTAATTATTGTAACTATCCTACTAATCTATTCTGAAACTGTTCCATTGCTATTTTATTTTCTCATTAAAATGAATAAAAAATAAAAGTCTTCAATTAACATTTGATTTTGGAGGACGAGGAAAGTTTTACACTTACTAAAAGTAGCAAAAGAGCCAGGCGTGGTGGCTCACGCCTGTAATCCCAGCACTCGGGAGGCTGAGGCAGGAGGATTAGTGTGAGTTCGAGACCAGCCTGGACTACAAAAGTGAGCTCAAAGCCAGCCTGAACTGCACAATGAGACCCTGTCTCAAAAAAGACAAAAAAAAAAAAGAACTTTAGCCGGGCGTGGTGGCGCACGCCTGTAATCCCAGCACTCGGGAGGCTGAGGCAGGAGGATCAGTGCGAGTTCGAGACCAGCCTGGGCTACAAAAACTGAACCCAAGGCCAGCCTCAACTGCATAATGAGACCCTGTCTCAAAAAGACAA
>PVJA010008014.1:0-25929 GCA_004027025.1 Myocastor coypus | reverse complement strand
TGTACATAAACACATCTTAATATTTTTATTTTGGCTTCTTATAGTAATAAATTTTCAAATTTTAAACATTCACTATATATTTTGACTATTCTTTATAAATTATAAATAACAGTTTTATGCCACTGAATTAAAAGTTAAATTAACCTTAAAGAAAAAGACTTAGGGGCTGGGAGAGATAGAAGGAGAAGAAGAAGGAGAAGAAGAAGAAGAAGAAGAAGAGGACTTAGTTCCCTGACATACCAAACATATATGCCAATAATGAAATTATGGTGGTTAGTGAAAACTAAAAACTTATATACTATATATACTATATAGTATATAAGTATACTATTATACTAGTATATAGTATACTATATTGGGCCCCCATTTTATTTTGTTTTATATTTTCCAGTTTTAATTGTATTTTTTTGAAGTACAATAAGAGAAATTTGTGATCTTAATCATTTTAAGTGTCTATAGCTCAGTGATATTAAGAGCACTCATAACACCATGCAACTGTTACCACTATTCTTTTCTATACTTTTTGTCCTGTAAAACTGAAACTTTACACCATTAAATGATTCTTTTTTTCTTCATCTACCTCATCCCTGGAAATCACTATTCTATTGTCTTGTCTTTATAGTTCTGGCTAATATCTGATATAACTGGAATTTATCCAGTATTTGTCTTTTTTGTGTCTCCTTTATGTCATGTTTTCAAAGTTTACCTAATTATAGTATATTTCAGAATTTTCTTTTAAAAGCCAAATCATCTTCATTATTGCATATACCACATTTTGCTCCTCTTTAGCCATGGAGCTATCTCTCCAGCCCCTAAATCAGTACTTTTTAATGGAAACAACTTGGCCAAAATCTGTCACAGAATTTTGAGACCCATTAAAACAAAGTTTAATGAGAAAAAAATTTATATAAGCGAGCCGGGCGTGGTGGTGCACGCCTGTAATCCCAGCACTCGGGAGGCTGAGGCAGGAGGATCGGTGCGAGTTTGAGACCAGCCTGGGCTACAAAAGTGAGCTCAAGGCCAGCCTGAGCTGCATAGTGAGACCCTGTCTCAAAAAGACAAAAGAAAAATTTATATAAGATACAACCTTATTTTCTGACAAATAGAATATGCAGGACCAGAGGCAGAAAACATGTATACATGTCTATGAGGTTGAAGAAAACAAAACACACCTCCAGAGAGTAGAACACAAGGAAGGTGAGGAAAATGCTGATAGATATTGAAGCAGTCAGCAAGAATTAGACAATGCAGAACCTGTGAATTGTGTCAAAGATTTGGACTTTATTCCAAAATCGTAAGGTTGGGCTAGGGAGATAGCTCAGTGGTCTAAGTACCTGCTTGGCAAGTGCAAGGACCTGAGCTCAATCCTTTGCATGGTACCACACGCCATGCCAGCCTTGGAACCCAGGTGTGCCATGCTGGCCACTGAGACTGGATGTGGTGGTGCACACCTATGATCTCAGCACTAGGAAGGCTGAAACAGGAGGAGCACTATAAGTCTGAGCTGTGTAGTGAGACTCTGCACCGCATAAATAAATAAATAATCGTTTAAAAAGAGCCCATTAAGGGGGCCCGGCAGGATGGCTCAGTGGTCTAAAGCTCCTGCTTAGGAAAGCTTAGGCGGCTGCAGGGACCGCAGTTCGACCCCCAGCACCATATGCTGCGCCAGCCCTGCCCTCAGGGCAGGCTGAGCCGGCCATAACAATAAATAAATAAACAAACAAAAATTCTGAAACAAGAAAAAAAAACATAAATAAAATTTAAAAATTTCTTTAAAAAATAAATAAAATAAAAAGAGCCCATTAAAAAAATTAGTGAGGTTGGACATGGTGGTGCACCACCACCTAGCACTCAGAAAGCTGAGGCAGGAGGACTGTCATGAGTTTGAGGGGAGTCTGGGCAACATAGTTCAAGGTCAATTTGAACTACATAGTGACACCCTTTCTCAGAAAACAAACAAAAAAAATTTAAAACCCCAATCAAACTACTGATTAGAGGTACTTCAGGTTGTCAGTGGAGATATGTGTTTAGATTTATATTTGAATGATCAGTTTCAGCACTTTGTGATGCAGGGGACAAATGGAATCAGAGTCAGCTTGGGAGCTAAAAGCATCCTAGGTGAAATAGGGACATAAAAAATAGACACACACACCAACCTGGGGTGACCTGGGGGCAAGCAGTTTCTGGCCACAAATCCTCAGCTGGGACAATTTCTTTTCCTATCCTATGCCATCTTGGATAGCTCTGTGTACAAATCTGTTGCCCTCTCATTAGCCCCTGCCAGCTTGTATACACTGGCTTCCTTTCCCATGCAAGGACCTTCAAAGACAGTGCGAGAAACAGGACTGGAGAAAGAGAAGTTTAATTGCATTGAAATTGCAACCAGTTGATCAGAGTTGTCCCAAACTAAGGCAAGGGAAAGGCCTTTCTACTCCTGTACCCACCAGTCATCAGACACACACTGCCCGCGGCAACAGGGCACTGTTTGCTAAGACACCTCCCATGGGTGGTGCTCAGGAAGGAACTGTAGGTCACTCTTATCCAGAGTTTCACCTTTTGTGGCTTCAGTTACCTAGGGCCAGCCATGATCTAAAAATATTAAATAGTAAATTCCAAGCCCAAATAATTCATTAACTTTAAATTACAGGTTAGGGCCAGGGAAAGAGTTGAGTGGCATACACTCTTGCCTGGCAAGCATAAGGTCCTGAGTTCAATCCCCAGTACCACAAAATAAATAAATAATAAATAAATAAATAAATATAAAAACATAAACCAAAACAAAACAAAGTAAATTACAGGCCATTCTGAATAGTATGATGAAATTTCACAGCTTCTCACCTTGTTCCCCCAGGACATGAGTCATCTTCCAGTTCAGTGCCTGCCCATTAGTCACTTAGTGTCTGTCTCAGTTATGAGATGACTGTCATGAAATCACAGCCCTTGCATTCATGTAACCTGATTTCACTTAATAATGGCTACAAATGCAAGAGCAGTAATGTTACACCAGGTATGATTGCACACACATACAATCCCAGCACCTAAGAGGATGAGGCAGGAGGATTGCCACAAATTTGAGACCAACCTGAACTGCATAGTGAGCTCTTGTCTAACAAAAAAAAAAAAAAAAAGCCAGGTGTGGTGGCTCACACCTGTAATCCCAGTACTTGGGAGGCTGAGGCAGGAGGATTGGTGCAAGTTCAACACCAGCCTGGGCTACAAAACTGAGCTCAAGGCCAGCCTCAACTGCATAGCAAGACCCTGTCTCAAAAAGACAAATAAATAAATAAATAAATAAAAATTTAAAAAGACTAATGATGCTGGCAGATGATCCTACTTCTACCATGTCTTCAAAACAATAGTAGCCTAATATAATGCATCCATCACAGTATCACAGTGCCCCAGTGCCCCACTTCACCTCAACCTGTAAACATTTATCATTTCACATCATCACAAGAAGGCTAAGAGATTGGAGATGTAGCTCTATGGTGGAGCTACTACCTACCAACCCTCAGTACTTAAAAAGCAAGCAAGCAAGCAAGCAAGAAGAGCAGAGAGAGAGAAAAAAAGATTTGTTTGTTTATGTATTTGATACAGAGTCTTACTATACAGCTCTGACTTGTAGTGGTTCTCCTATTTTCAGCTTCCCCAGCACTGGAATGATAGGTATGCACCACCATGCTGGGTCTCCGTGGCTGGCTCAGCACAAGCTCCAGGTTGAGGCTGGCATAACAGAAAAGCCAGTGTAGCATGTGGTATGGGAGACTGAACATCAGTCCCAGAGCTTGTCTAAGCAGACACATAGCCCTAACAATGAGATATTCTGAGGAGGAGAGACAGATCACATTCACATAACTTTTATTGTGGTATATTGTTATAATTATTTTGTTCTTATTATTTTCTTTCTGTGCCTTTTTTTTTTTTTTTTTTCATACCAGAGATTGAACTCAGGACCCTGCTCTTGCCAGGCAAGCATTTATTCTACTAAGCTCTCTCCCTAGCCCTCTGTGCCTATTTATAAATCCAACTTCATCATAAGTATGTATGAAGGAGCTGGGGAGATAGCTCCATGGCTCCATGATATAAATGTCTGCCTGGCAAGTCTAAGATTATGAGTTTGAACCTTGGTCCCGCAAAAAAAAAAAAAAGTATGTATGTTTAGGAAAAACATCATATAATATTGATGTATTCATATATATATATATATATATATATATATATATATATCAGCATTAGTCATGATCACAGGTATCCACTGGGGGTCTTGGAATATCCCACCACACAAGTAGGGATTGGACTGTTGGAAGCCACGCCCAGGCAATAATCAGTCGCTGGGACAGCAAGAACCACATCTTAAAGTGGGGTCTGGGTGACACACCACGGTGTCCATTGCAGAGGTCTCTGAAACAGGAAGGAATGAATTTTGAGCAAATAACTAAACTCAGACCTTCAGTGTCCACGTCTATAAAATGAGTTATTGTAAGCTGGAATCAGATTATGCACAGACAGCTGCTGATACAAGCCTAGCCCCCTCTTGCTCACACCATATACATCATTCCTCCCTCTTATGACCAAAAAGAATTTTCACAGTACAGAAGCAGGACAAACTGCACACCATGGCAAGGCTGGTCACACCCGCCCCCTGGTGGCACTTCTCAGATACTGGTCCATCTACTGGGTCAGGCTGGGAAGTGGGGAAAGAACTGAACCAAGCAGTGTGGCAAAAAAGGGAGACTCAGCAACCCAAGGGGAGCCTCATGGGGCCCCTTGCTCTGTCTCCCTAAAGCTAGAGAAGGAAGCAATGGTGGGAAGAAGGAATCAGAAGCATGAGGTCATCAGTTCTTTCATTCCACTAACATTTACTAAGTAACTATTTTAGTTCAGGTATTGCTAGGAGGTAGGATAAAAATATCTAAAATCTGGGTCCTCCTCTTTATGTAAGTGAAAAGAAGGCAGGTAGGTAGAATTGGTAATTCTTGGTAAACAGGAGCCAGATTATGAAGGACAGCAGATTGCATGTGATAGGAAGACCTAGGAGGCTGAGGCAGGAGGACCCCTGCAAATTCAAAGCCAGCCTGAGCTACATAGTGAGTTGGAAGACATGGTGAGACCTTGTCTCAGATAGATAGATAGATAGATAGATAGATAGATAGATAGATAGATAGATAGAATGTAAGCCCCAGAGTGATGTGATCTAAGTTCTTAAAATGATAAATCAAAGGGACAGTGTAGAATTGGGGGCAGAGGGGTGTTGCTAGTAGATTGAGTCATAAAGACCTAGATTCAAATTCCATCTCCTCTGACAATCAGATTTGTGACTTTGAGCAAAAAGCTGAAATTCTCAAAGCTTTGGTGTCTATGTCTATAAAATGAGTTCTTGTGAACTGGAATGAGGTTGTGAGCATATGGCTGCTGGTGCAGGCCTGGCCCTGCCTTGCTCACATCATATACATTATTCCTCCCTCTTCTATCCAAATGGAACTTTCATAGCACAGGGGATATCCGGCTTTGTAGAGGGAGAGGAGATGAGTAGCACAAGAAGTTCCTTAGAAGCTGCTACCTGCATCCTGGTGCATCTGGGCTAAGCTAATGACCACTGGGGTAAAACATGGATTTGAGAGATAATTGTGAAAAACAAATTCAAACATTCTAATGTCTAAGAAAATAACAGTCTTTTAGCTGGCATGGTGGTACATGCCTATAATCCCAACAACATGCAAGAGGTTGAGGCAGGAGGATCCCCATGAGTTTGGGACCAGTCTGAGCTAAACAGTGAGTACAAGACCACCCTGGATGAATTAAAGAACCTGCTTAAGCAGATGTAGTGGTCAGGGTTCAATCCTCAGCAAACTGTGCTGGCCCTACCCCCATGGGCACACTGAGACTGGGCATGGTGGCACTCACCTGTAAGCCCAGGTCTTGGGAGGCTGAACACAGGCAGATCACTACAAGTCCAATTTTCATAGTCAGACTCTTTAGACCCTTACTAAAATTAAAAAAAAAAAAAAAAAAAAAAAAAAAAAAAAAAAAAAAAAAAAAAAAAAAAACAGCCTGGACTAATAGTGAGACCCTGTCTCAACAAAACAAAACAAGATATATGTCAGTTAGAAAGAAAGAGAGATTCAGGTTCCCACTGGGCATGTCATCCACTGAGGCAGTGTCTTAGTTACTCTTCTCATTGCTGGGATAAATACTCAACACTCAGAATGAGGGAAGGAAAGCTTTATTTAGCTCACAGTTACTTGAGGTTTCAGTCCATATTCAGCTGGCTCCAAGGCAGAGTGACACATGGCAGAGGGCAACCTTTCACCGTGGCAGCTAAGAGCAAGAGAGAAGGAAGAGGTAGCAGCAGCTCAAGCTAACTTCTCTCCCTTTCTTACATTGAAATGCAAATCACCTGCCCCAGGGGAGGTACAGCACACATTTCCACAAATATAAATGACAAATTCCAGAAGCCACCCCATGACTGCATGAGGCTTTGGGGGGACACCTATGCACAAACCATAGCATTCTGCCCCTGAACCCCCAAAGACTTGTGCACATCCCTTTTAGTCCATCTCTAAGAGTTGGCACTTAGTTCATCTCTAAGAGTTGCCAGTCCCGGCAGTTTCAGCAATGCTGAAAAGTCCAAGTCCCAAGTCTCTGTAAGCCCCTATACATATGAAGTTAAACACATCCACCATTCAAAGGCACAAAACAAACATTACCATTCCAAGAGGTACACACAGCAAGATACCAACCATTAGGACCAGCATAAGTTCAAACTCCAGAAGAACCAACAGTAAATCCTGTAGGTCCCTGTGGAACATCTGAAGCAACCGTGGCAAATTGTAAGCTTCATGTGGCCCTGCCCCTATGGCACTCATGGTGGTAGCTCTCATGGCTTCTCTCTCAGGCTGGCTTTGCCCCCTCTTTGCATGATTCATGTTTCTGGCCTTTCCAAACTTCTGGGGTTTCCACTGAATAGGCTTCTCACAGCTTTACACACTGCCCTATCAGGGGCACACTGCCTGGCCTCCCAGGCCTTCTTTTGAAATCGAGGTGGAAGCCTTCTTAACCTCAGAACTCTTATACTCTCAATGCACCTAAAACCACTGCCACAGGCATGATGCCAAGGTCTGCTGCCAGGTGAAGCTGTAGCTAGACTTCCTTCTCTCTTGGCTGTAGGGGTTGAGTGCATGGATCACTGAGCACTCTGACCCTGATTCTGAGGAATAACTTCTCCATGCCACTGCCATTCTGGAACCTGATGCTGCCACCCGTGCCATTCTGGAATAAAGGGCTCAGCGCCTTTCCCCTTATGGCAGAGTCCCTGACCTTTTCAGTTCTGAGCCTGCAAAGGGTGGAGACCTGCCACCTCCTGCGATACCCTCGGGCCATCTTTTCCATTCTCTGGTTCCTTCTTAGCAATGGAGATCCTTTCAGTTCTATCTTTGCAGTCCACAACTTTATTGGAACTTCCTTTCTGGCCAAACTCACAACATTTTGAGCCATCCTGCTGGGCTCCTTGCTCTTGATTTGCAACATAAATCTGGCTCCAAGTCCCCAATAGCAGCCATATCACTGCCCCAGTATTTGGCTGCTTTGAAATACCTTTTGAAAGATTAACCAGTCTACCATGCTTAAACTCAGTCTCAGGAAGAGTCTCTGGACACACATAAAATGCAGATAACTTCTCTGCCAAGTCAAAACATAAATGATCTGGAGTCCAACAACCAATGCAGTCCTTCTCAGCAGAAAACTCCCTAGCCTGGTCTTTACAGGCTGGCTTTCTATTGGGCTTCTGGTCTGAGCTCTGACTAGAATCTCCCTTACAGAAGAGCCGAAGCTGTTCCAGATCTTCACAAGTAGGCAACGTCACCAAACCTTTCCGATCTCTTCCCATAAGCCATTTCCAAACACTCATGATCTACATAGTCAGGTTTAGTCACAGCAACGACCCCACTCCTGGTACCAAATTCTGTCTTAGTTACTTTTCTCTTGTTGCTGGGACAAATACCCAACACTCCAAGACAGAGAGGTACATGGCAGAAAACAACCTTTCACAGTGGCAGCTAAAAGCAAGAGCAAAGGGAGGGCTAGCTGCAGCTCAAGCAACTAACTACTCTTCCTTCCTTACACTGAAATGTAAATCACCTGCCCCAGGGGATGTGCAGCACCCATTTCCACAATAATCAATGACAAATTCCAGAAGCTGCCCCATGACTACATGAGGCTTTAGGGGGACACCTATGCACAAACCATAATAGGCAGGGAATCAAAAATCAAAGGAGCAGGTAAAGGATTATAAACAAGATGATAAGGTTCACCCTGCTGCTAACAGCATACACACTTAGGCCCAGAAAGTCGATAAGAGGCAGCAGAGTGGGTGTGAACAGAGTTTGGATGCAGAAACTAGTGAGAAGAGCTCCAAATATACAAATGAATCAGTGCAGGCTGGAGTCTGAGTGGGAATAGTTGGGGACCAACCACAAGGCCACACCGGGTAGCCAGCTCTCCTTTTGTCACTTTGTTCCAGCATAGAACTCAGACACATCTAAGAGCCAAGATTATTTCTATTGTGGGTGGTAGAAATCCATTAAAAATTAGCTCCATGGGGTCAGGGAGATAGCTCAGTAGAATAAGTGGTTGCCTGGCAAGCGCAACAGCCTGAGTTCAATCCTTGGTCCCACAAAAAAAAAAAAAAAAAGTTTAAAAGCCAGGTATCGCTGGGCGTGGTGGCTCACTCCTGTAATCCCAGCACTCGGGAGGCTGAGGCAGGAGGATTGGTGCAAGTTCGAGACCAGCCTGGGCTACAAAAGTGAGCTCAAGGCCAGCCTCAACTGCGTAGCAAGACCCTGTCTCCAAAAGACAAAAAAAAAAAAAAAATAATAATAATAATAATAATAATAATAAAACCGGGCGTAGTGGCGCATGCCTGTAATCCCAGAACTCAGGAGGCTGAGGCAGGAAGATCGGTGCCTCAAAGAGACAAAAAAAAAAAAAATTAGCTCCAGCAAGGAAGTAAATTTATTGGGCCAGACAAATAGTTCAGCAGATTAAAGTGCCTGCAAGCAGGAACAGGGGCCGGGGGTTTAGTTCCCAGGCCTGCTGTGCCAGCCCTACCCCCAGGGTGCACTGAGACTGTAATTGAGACTGGACATGGTGGCACACACCTGTAATCCCAGCTCTTGGGAGAGTGTAAACAAGCAGAGCACAATGAGTCCAATCTAAGTAGTGAGACCCTGAACACCCTGTAGACCTTCCCTAAAAATACAGAAAAAAAAAAAAAAAGTAAATGCATTAATTCCCATAACTTAAGTCAGGAATCCATTATGCTGTATTCCTCAACCCTACTTCCTCCTGCTGTCTTGCTCAGGTTCCTGCTTTGCAGTGTCAAGCTTATAGTCTATCAGCTTAACAACCCCATCAGAGATGGGGATCTCATTTCCAAAGTTTACAGCAAAGTCAGTCCCAAAGTGGGATCTCATGTCCATCCCTGAACATACCTGATTGCTGTTGCCACAGCAAAGAACACACAGACTGGCCAGGCTGAGAGCCTACTCCAAGAGGAGCCTAGACCAATCTGACTACCCATACTGGGGAAGTGGCTCCCCAGAGGAAGACAGAGTTCTGCTACCAGCAGGGAGAGGGGATACTGAACATATGCCCATCACCATGAGCACAAAGAGTCTGAGGTCCTATTGACATAAGGGAATGAAACTCCCAACTGGAAAGGTATCTGGAATGAGTTCATGTTCTTTGAAACTGAAGCATGAATTTCAGGAACAACAGAGGTTAAGAACAAAATATATTTACTGAGGGAATGGAAGCTTCTGTCCAAGAGAAGAACAGACAGGGACCTGAACAGGTTGCCAAGGAGTCTGTCTTTTCTAGGGATTTTAATAAAGCAAAACCATAGGTAAGGTTGGTCTAAGGTGGAAAACATGGGAACTCACACATGAGGTACAACAAAACTATGGCCAACCAATAAAACTACAGCTACAAGCCAGGCGTGGTGGCTCACGCCTGTAATCCCAGCACTGGGAGGCTGAGGCAGGAGGATTAGTGCGAGTTCGAGACCAGCCTGGGCTACAAAAGTGAGCTCAAGGCCAGCCTCAACTGCATAGCGAAACCCTGTCTCCAAAAGACAAAAATAATAATAATAATAATAATAATAATAATAATAATAATAATAAAGCCGGGCGTAGTGGCACATGCCTGTAATCCCAGAACTCGGGAGGCTGAGGCAGGAGGATCGGTGGGAGTTCGAGACCAGCCTGGGCTACAAAAGTGAGCTCAGGACCAGCCTCAACTGCATAGCGAGACCCTGTCTCAAAAAGACAAAAAAAAATATATATATATAAATAAATAAAATAAAAATAAAATAAAAAATAAAACTACAGCTACATTGCTCCGCTAAAAGTGATTAAGTCAGGATAAGATAGGAAATTGAGTCACATAGCAAGTGGGCATGAATATGGAACAGGGGCTTTTCCTGTAGAAGGTTGGGTCAGTGACTCTTTCTGACTTCTCCAAAGTAAGTGATACCTCTTTAGAATGTGAATCCCTGATGTCCATCCCTAGAAAGGTACATGGCTGCATTTGTTTATTTTGTCTTGAGGTCTGGCCCACAGCATGAATGCTTGTCTCTCCCACAGTTGCAAGGCATCTTGTCTCCTGTATTGGATCCTTTGAGGCCCTAGCCCTGTCTGACTACCTATATTTCTATCTAATTCAACTGCCTACAACACCATGGGATTTGAGCTGGTAGATAGCCAGTGGTCTCAAGTTGAGGCGAAATGTTCAAATGAAGAGGCAGCTTGAGAAATTCAAGGATTTTATGGTAGTGGCTGGGTGAGGGCAGAGTTCCTCACGAGAATGTAGAGAATGACCAGAGCAGAGAACCAAGGTAGAGGCCCTGAGGTGGAGAGACCCTCATCAGTTCATCAGTTCATTGAAAGGCAGAAAGGGATTCTAATGGAGTAAACGAGAAACAAGGGTTTTTCAAAACTGGAGACTAAGAGGACCCTAGCCTTGGGAGCCTGGAGAACAGCAAGGCCAAGGGCTGAGGAGTACCCAATGCCTATAGACTAGAAAGACAATGCTCAGCCACCCAAGCTTATAGACGTTTGATCCCTGTGGCTCCATTCTCAGCTTGTTTGCCTCTCTGTGACTCTTAGATGACCGTTGCTATCTCTGGGAGCAAGAGTCCTCAAAGTTACATCAGGTGCAGGGCCCGGCGGTGGAGAGGGCGGGGCCTCGCAGGGGGCGGGCCCCAGAGCGGACCCCGGCCTCCAATGGGAGAGATGGGTTTGAGGACTAGGAAGAGGCGCTGGGGCGGAGCTGTGTGGGTCCCGGGTGTGGAGCCCAGGGCTGGGGGGTGTGCCCACCGGCAGGCAGACGTAACTCAACTAGGTTTCGCTCCGCCCCGGAGCCTGCCTGCCTCCTTTTTAAGCGCCTCCAGCCCAGCCTCCGTTCCTGCTCGCTTCCCCGCCTTCCTTACCTCCCTGACTCCGCTGGGTTCCTGTGGCCACCCTGCAGCCCCTTCCCAGGTGCCATGGCTGCTGTGTACCGCCCCGGCCTGCGGTGAGTGACCCCCAGCCCGGGGCCCACCTGCACTTTTCACCCTGCTTGAGCCCTCAGGGCTAGCTCTGCCTGATTTCCATCCTAAGAGGAGACCGACTGGGCGAGTGTCTATGCATCCTAGCCTTGCGGGCAGTGCGTGCCTCGCAAGCTCTCCTCTATGAGGTCGGCTCCTGCCCCTCCCGCCACGCTTGTCTGCTCGCGCCGCGCTGTCTGCCACTCAGCACTTCCTCCGCCTTCGCGCTCTGCCCTGTCGCTACATGCATATCGGTCCCTTCCCGGACATAATGCTGTCCGACACCTGATGAGATCCTAGCCAGTTTCCAAAGGTGCTATGAAAAGCTAAATGGTCCAAGACCCATAGGACATGCGCCCCTGGGGCTCTGAGCTCAGAAATCCCTAAAGAAGGTAAAAGGTAAACATTCATTCCTGGCCTAAACCCGACTGGAATCTGGCGAGAAGCCCAGCGCAGCCTGAGGGACCCGGAGTCTGGGGAAAGGGAGTTAGATGGGCTTAAGGACCATTGCCTTTTATTCGTATACAGCTAGCTTCTTCCTCCCTTCCCTTCCAGAATCTCCACACTCGTCCTGTCAGCCCTCCCTTTATGCAGCTTCCTCTCCTAGTCTGTCTGTAGCTCTCCTCCTCCTCGGCTTTCCTCCCCACCCCCTCAGGACTGGAGTTTGAACTCACGACCTTGCACTTGCCAGGCAGGCACTTGTGCCACGGACTTATCTCCCCAAGAGCCCCTCCTCAGCTTTTTTTTTTTTTTTTTGTCTTTTTTGAGAAGGCAGGGTCTCGCTATGCAGTTCAGGCTGGCCTTGAGCTCACTTTTGTAGCCCAGGCTGGTCTCGAACTCGCACCGATCCTCCTGCCTCAGCCTCCCGAGTGCTGGGATTACAGGCGTGTGCCACCACGCCCGGCTTTTTTTTTTTTTTTTTTTTTTTTTAACTGGGGTTCAATCTCACGACCTTGCACTTGCCAGACAGGCACTTGTGCCACGGAGCTATCTCCCCGCGCCCCCCCCCCAGCTTTTATTCGTCTTAATTAGCCCCATCTCTGACCCACAGCCTGTTCTGTTTGGCTAGTCCACATGAAAGGTCTCTAAAAGATAGAAAGAAGGTCCTGCTTGGGCTACTAAAGAGGGTGTGGAGACTTAGCAAAGACCCAGCCTCTGGACAGGGAGTTCTCAAGACTGTGTGCCTTTGAAATTAGTCCTAGGGAAAACTAGGCAAGAACAGACCAAGAAGGAGCCTTCCTTCCCTCCCCCTGGGCCACCCTGAGCATTCGTCCTGCTCTGATCTTGGAAACTACCTCAGATACCATCCAGAGAGACCTACACATTAACGTCCATGGTCTCCCTTCTGAATCAGAGCCTTTTCTACCTAGTCTGATGTTCTACCCCTTGGCAGCATGTACACTAAAAAATAAAGTAGGCCCGGCAGGATGGCTCAGTGGTCTAAAGAGCCTGCTTAGGAAAGCTTAGGCAGCTGCAGGGACCGCGGTTCAATGCCTGGCACCACATGCTGCGCAGCCCTGAGGCTGAACAGGCCATAAAAATAAATAAATAAACAAACAAAAGTTCTGAAACAAGCAAAAAAAAATAATAAAAATAAAAAATTTTTTAAAAAATAAAGTAAGCCATGGCAAGCATATGCTTACGCCACCCCACTATCCAGGTTTCTGGGGGCTGGGAGGGAGGAAGCCATGGCATATGAGAAGGGTAATTAATCTCTCTTAGTCTTTGCCCCCTCTAGGTCATTCACCCTGCATCAGACCAATCAGAGCAGACCCTGTTGCTCTCTCTCCAAGGGGCAAGACAGACAGGGCAGGGACCCTGCTCTCCTATGAATCAAGGCATGAACCCCAGCCAATGATACTCATTCCCCAGGGATTCCCTTTCACATAGTTGAAAAACATCCACACAGGGGGAACACTTTATGCTGGCATGACCTAGGTGGGTAGCAGCAGGTCTAGTGCCTGGAATCCCAACACCCAGCCCCATCTTTGTGCAAAAACCCTGAGCTAGAAACTTGGCACTGGAAGAATACTGTTGAAGTTCTCACAGTCCTACTGCATTCACTCCAGAAGAAAAAATAAAAACAGCTGCTATTTTAAAAATTGTTTTGTGGGGCCCGGCGGGATGGCTCAGTGGTCTGAAGGGCCTGCTTGGGAAAGCTTGGGCAGCTTCAGGGACCGCGGTTCAATCCCCGGCACCACATGCTACGCCAGCCCTGCCCTTGGGGTGGGCTGAGCCAGCCATAAAAATGAGTGAATAAACAAAAAAGGTTCTGAAACAAGAAAAAAAAAAATAAATAAAATTAAAAAAAAAAAATAAAAATTGTTTTGTGGTTGTGGTTGTTGTTGTTGTTGTTTTTATCTTTATTTACTTATGTTACAGCCTGCTCAGCCTGCCCTGGGGGTGGGGCTGGCACAGCATGTGGTGCCAAGGATAAACCATGGTCCTTGCAATTGCCTAAGCTTGCCTAAAGCAGGAGCTTTAGACTGCTGAGCTATTTTGCCAGCCCCCAGCTGCCATTTTAATGTATAAAAACTATACATGTGAGTGGAAAAAACACAGATGAGGCTTTAAACACCAGATGCATGAAGCCTTTACACAGGCACAGGTTCTTGACACTGGGGCCCAAGAGCATTTGCTCATCTAAACAGAGCAGGCATAGTGAAACAGACTTCACTTGCAAAAATATCATTGTGCTTGCATGTCTGTTTCCACAGCCAGGTGGATCCTCTTATGCTCATTTAGCTACACCTAACTCTTGCTGACCAGCACACCCTCATGAAGTCCCACAGAGAACACAGGATGCCTGTATCTTGATCACATCCCATGCACTAGCTCCAGCCTACTCTAGGTGCTGTGCCTAGACATGCTTTAGCACTCTCCCCAGAAACCCAGGCATTCTGTTCACACCCACCACTAGCACCCTTTCCCTGTACTCCATGACAGCAACTATCTGATTACCTCTCTGTTTGTTTCTTGTCTACCAGGTTGAGCTGGCAGGGGCTCAGCCCCTGGTGCTGGTCATCATGCCGCAGCATCCAGTCCCTGCGTGTGCTCAGTGGAGATCTGGGCCAGCTGCCTGCTGGAGTTCAAGACTTTGTGGCACGCAGTGCCCACCTTTGCCAGCCAGAGGCCATCCATATCTGTGATGGGACTGAAGCTGAGAACACTGCCATACTGACCCTCCTGGAACAACAAGGCCTCATCCGAAAGCTCCCCAAGTACAATAACTGGTAAGCGCTGAGACCAGCCATCTACCAGATGGGTACAGTTTGGAGATCACTTTGGGGTTTGCAAGATGGACTTATATTTAACTAGTCTATCCTGATGGAATAGGCAAGAATGGAAGCTTTCAGGGAAACTCACTTAGGAGCCGGGATTTTCATATTAAAAGAAATTGATATAAATAAAATAACTAGAGCCAAATATGGACTTGAATAAGTGGGTCTGAAGATGAAGGAGACCTGCTGGCCACCATCTTTCTGATGATCCCCTCTCCCCCAGCTGGCTGGCCCGCACAGACCCCAAGGACGTGGCACGAGTAGAAAGCAAGACAGTGATTGTTACTCCTTCTCAGCGGGACACGGTGCCCCTCCCAGCTGGTGGGGCCCATGGGCAGCTGGGCAACTGGATGTCCCCAGCTGAGTTCCAGCAAGCTGTGGACGAGAGGTTCCCAGGCTGCATGCAGGGTAACCAGGGCAGGGACACAGGGGCAGGGGCACTGAAGGGATGACCAGTTTGGAATTCTTCATCCAGGTGACATTTTGCTCCACAGGCCGCACCATGTACGTGCTCCCATTTAGCATGGGTCCCGTGGGCTCACCACTGTCCCGCATTGGAGTGCAGCTCACTGACTCAGCCTATGTGGTGGCAAGCATGCGTATTATGACTCGGCTGGGGACTCCAGTGCTTCAGGCCCTCGGAGATGGGGACTTTGTCAAGTGCCTTCACTCTGTTGGCCAGCCCCTGACTGGGCAAGGTGAGTGCCTGCCTTGCCCAGTAAAGGATATAAAAGCTTTCTTACACTCAGAACTCCAAATCATACCATCCATAGACACTAAGAGTCCGTATCCTGTGAAAGCTGACACCCAAATCTGAGGGTGCTCTGGGCAAAGGGTGAGCACATTTGGTGAACAGTTTACACAAGACTGAAAAAAGTTAGCCTTCATGTCTAATAGAGGCACGGGAGCTGACAAGTATCAGAAGACAAGGGAGTCCTTGAGCCACTCCTGGGTACTGCCACTGCTCCCAAATGTCTCTCCTGCCACTCCTTGATTCTCTGGCCCCTGACACCCCACTTCCTGATGCTACTGCCAGCATGACCCATTGTCTCCAGGGGAGCCGGGGAGCCAGTGGCCATGCAACCCAGAGAAAACCCTGATTGGCCATGTGCCTGACCAGCGGGAGATCGTCTCCTTCGGCAGCGGCTATGGTGGCAACTCCTTGCTGGGCAAGAAGTGCTTTGCCCTGCGCATCGCCTCTCGCCTGGCTAGGGATGAGGGCTGGCTGGCGGAGCACATGCTGGTGAGGGCCTGAGGAGGAACTGGGCATCTGTGGGGTGGGGTGGGGTGGGGTGGGATGGTGCAGGGCCTGGCCAATAGCCTCACCTTTGCCTCCTTCCCACCAGATGCCAAGCTGTTAAGCATGGACTCTGCCTAAAAGACCGAAGTGTTTGCCCCAAGCTGCTAAATGCTACTACCTGGGGCCTGGCGGCAAAGCAGTACATCTGCTTAGTGAATAAACTGTGAATCCCTAGCTGTCCTTCTTTACACAAATCATATCCTAACCTTTGGTGACCTTCTATTCTCTTTGTGCCCAATATACAGATCCTGGGCATCACCAGCCCTGCAGGGAAGAAGCACTATGTGGCAGCCGCCTTTCCCAGTGCCTGTGGCAAAACGAATCTGGCCATGATGCGACCTGCACTGCCAGGCTGGAAAGTGGAGTGTGTGGGGGATGATATCGCCTGGATGAGGTTTGACAGTGAAGGTAAGGGAACCTCCAATCATACTGCCAGCTACCAGTTCCCTCTAACATTCACGGCGAGCTTTGTGATTGAGAACCTTTTTCTAAATAGCTGTACCGGACAAAGCCTTTCCCTGTCAGATCTTAGGTAGAGCTCAGGGCAAGGAGGGATAGAATAGGACCCTATTAAACCTCACTTCACAACTTTTCCTCATTGGTGCTTTCTTTTCATTTGTTCTTCCTCCTGACAGGTCGGCTACGGGCCATCAACCCTGAGAATGGGTTCTTCGGCGTAGCTCCTGGCACCTCTGCCACCACCAATCCCAATGCCATGGCCACAGTCCAGAGTAACACTCTATTTACCAATGTTGCTGAGACCAGTGATGGCGGCGTATACTGGGAGGGCATTGACCAGCCTCTTCCACCTGGCATTACCGTAACTTCTTGGCTGGGAAAACCCTGGAAACCTGGTATGTGGGGTGGGACTCCAGGGCTCAACACTTTTATGATGGAAAAGCCCAGTCATCTCCTGGGTCACTGAGGGAAATTATAATGAAAGGAAGGCCAGGTGTGGTGGCACATGCCTATAATTCCAACACTTGGGAGGCTGAGGCAGGAAGATAGGTGTGAGTTTGAGACTAGCCTGGGCTACAAAAGTGAGCTCAAGGCCAGCCTGAACTGCATAGCGAGACCCTGACTCAAAAAGACAAAAAAGAAAGAAAGAAAGAAAGAGGCCCAGCGGGATGGCTCAGTGGTCTAAAGCGCCTGCTTGGGAAAGCTTGGGGTGGCTTCAGGGACCGCGGTTCGATCCCCAGCACCACATGCTGCACCAGCCCTGCCCTTGGGGCAAGCTGAGCCAGCCATAAAAATGAGTAAATAAATAAATAAAGGTTCTGAAACAAGAAAAAATAAATAAATAAATAAAATAAAAAATAAAAAGAAAGAAAGAAAGAAAATCATAAATGTTTATAGTTTTCAGCCCCAGGCAAAATCTCAGGATTTAGCTAAATTAGCCTCTTTTCAGTTCCTTCCTCAATTAAATAGAGGTAGTTATGGCAGTATAGTATTCAATCCTCACAAGGGTGTTCTGATGATTAAATTAAATCATGTATGCAAAGGGTTTAACACACTGCTGAATACATAGGAAAATCTCAATAATAAACATTTTAAAAAGAGAGGAAAAAGGACTATTTTGAAAATTGTCCCAGAAAGAATTAGGCTCAAAGCTCATGGAAGAGAGAAACGTGCCTCCTCTCTGCTCAGCTTCCTCTTGCCACGTGGCCCCCACTCCTCCAGCATAACAGCCACTGCCTAAAGGCAGTATCGTTACCTTCACCTTTCCCCCTGATCCTCCAACACATGCTCGTAATGTTTCTTCCACACTAAATCATACCAGCACTTTAGTCTTTCCTGGAAGCTAGTTTCTCAAATCTGTCATTAACTGCATGCTTTAGGCCCCATTCCTGCCCCCCCCCCAGGCCTGTACTCTGGACCTTTAACTTTCCATGTCTTCCACAGTTCCACAGTTGTAGTTAGTGAGCCAGGAGCCTGAGGGATAGAAGAAAAAAATAATAATAATAAAATAACATAGCAGCTAGAGTAGCCTTGTGGTTGCTGAAGCCTATATCTGCGTTTTCCGGCTGGCCCTAGCAGTCACCCTCCTTGTCTAATCACCCTTCATTTTCTCCAACACCATCATTAAGCCCCCCTCAGCTTACCCACCCAACTGAGAGACCCAAGAAACCTTAACCTTCCAACACAGGCAAGTTCCCCAACCCTTTCGTTATCTCTACATTCAGGGGTATAGCTAGGGTATCTTGTGCCCAGCTTCAGTTCCTAGAATGATAAAGACCCTGTGCTAGGGTCCTACACTGGTTGTTGTGGAAGGCTAACTCTTATTTAACAAGGGAGGCTGGGTTAGGGGGTACTGGTTCCATGGATCCCTCACTCTCCAGGTCTGACTAGCAACCTGCAGTGGAAGAGGCATCGTGTTTTTTCAGGATCCTCTCAGCAATGATTGGCATGTGTGCCACTCAGTCTCCACCCTCTTCAGAGCACCCAGAGGTGCCTTATGACCTGGGCTCCTTAGATTATACCTGCTAAGTCTGAGTACCTCAAGCTCCACTACTGCATTAGGATCTAGGTCTGCCCAGGGGAGTTGCAAAAATTCTGTAAGGCTGTTGATTTGGGGTTGTTTTTATTTTGTTTTCCTTTTTGAGTTAGGGTCTCACTCTGTAGTTCAAGCTAGCCCTGAACTCATGGTGATCCTCCTACCTTAGCCTTGAGTAGTGGGATTAGAAGTGTGTCCACCACACCCCAAAGATTCTATTAGTTTTAAAATCAATGACTATTTGCATTTCAGTAGCTCAGGAGCTTTTACCTTACCTGATTTACTGATGGAAAGCCAACTATCTGAAATACTGAAATGACATTCTCAATCATTGCTTTAGGCTTAAGAAATAATTCTGTGAATAAATAAATTCTAGACTGCAAATTATTATAATCATATACCACTATCTCAAACCAGTTCTGTGGGTCCTACCTAGTCAGTGCCAAGTGCCTATAGCTTGGCATAAACATTAGTACTTTACCAAGCCCAGTTCCTCTCCCATTCTTCCCTGGCAGCACCATTATAGGTAAGTAACCTAATTTTTGGGGGGATATGTCCTGAATCAACTCTCCCTATTCCTCACCACATGAGGTTATAGGTAGCTGATGAGTGAAAAGGAAATTGTGCAAGAATATGTATGTGGATATTGGAAGTGAGATCACCATGAAAGTGACAGTGTTTGTATTTCCTTTGCCAGGTGACAAGGAGCCCTGTGCACATCCCAACTCTCGCTTTTGTGCCCCGGCTCACCAGTGCCCCATCATGGATCCAGCCTGGGAATCCCCAGAAGGTGTTCCCATTGATGCCATCATCTTTGGAGGCCGTAGACCCAAAGGTAAACAACATGTGGGCCCTATGCCCTGTTGGTAAAAAGCCTACTGCTATATTAAGGCCCACCAGCCTCCTGTATTTAAAACTCAGGGAGCCTCAGCCTGGATTTTCAACTGTAGCTGTTCTGCCCTGGTGAATTTGTAGACACAAGGGATTTTCCTGCAATAGCTAAAGTGCCAGGAGAGCAAGACCAAGAGTCAAGATCACTAGAAAGGATGGAGTGAGGGTTCAGTGAAAAGGGCTGCCTATGACCCTGTTCATTGGTGTTCTAGGAGTGCCTCTCGTGTATGAGGCTTTCAACTGGCGTCACGGGGTGTTCATAGGTAGTGCCATGCGCTCTGAGTCTACTGCCGCAGCTGAACACAAGGGTGAGCCTGGTTTCCAAAGTCACCTCCTCACTCCCTTTCTGAGCCAGACTCTCTTGGCCACCCCTTTCCCCTGGAGTCTTTGGAGTCCACATTTCCTCCCACTCTTCCTGCCCCTCCATTCTCTTCATTTTTCCTGAGGCTATTCTAGAACTCTACCTTTCACAACTTCCTTCCAAGGAATGTAAGGTGTCCTTTCCTTGAAGGGAAAAAAATTTCTTACTCATCTTCCTCTGTCCCTAGGAAAGACCATCATGCATGACCCATTTGCCATGCGGCCCTTTTTTGGCTACAACTTTGGGCAGTACCTGGAACACTGGCTGGGCATGGAGGGACGCGAGGGCATCCGGCTACCTCGCATCTTCCATGTCAACTGGTTCCGACGTGATGAAACAGGCCGCTTCCTGTGGCCAGGCTTTGGAGAGAATGCTCGGGTGCTGGACTGGATCTGCCGGCGGTTAGAGGGAGAGGATAGTGCCCAAGAGACTCCAATTGGGCTGGTACCAAAAGAAGGAGCCCTGAATCTCCGTGGCCTTGGAGCCATAGATACCACACAGCTGTTCTCACTCCCCAAGGACTTCTGGCAAAAGGAGGTTCATGACATTCGGAGCTACTTGACAGAGCAAGTCAACCAGGATCTGCCCAAGGAGGTGCTGGCTGAGCTGGAGGCCCTAGAAGGACGAGTGCACAGAATGTGACCTCCTAGGCTTCAGGCTAGCAAGGCAGTACACCCATCTGGAATAGGAAACCCCCTGCCTTGCAGAAAGTATGAGCAATTTCATATTAACATCTCACTGCCATTAGATCAGGCTGAAGACCCTTCCTATATGCTGTCTAAAAAGAGATATGCATTTATTTTACACAATATTCGTGCTGTTTTCATTTCCCACCTTTTTTCACAGGCTTCCCTCTACACCAGTTGTTCTCAACCTTAGTAATGCTGTGACCCCAAAATACAGTTCCTCATGTTGCAGTGACCCCGAACCAAAAAATATTTTGGTGGCTATTTCAAATTACTAATTCCAATAAATAATACTTCACCATGGCATAGCATGGGTTTAAATATATATTTTCCAATGGCTTTAGGCAACCCCTGTGTTTTGGTCGTTTGACCCCCACCAGAGTTGTGACCCACAGATTGAGAACCGCTGCTCTAAACCAATTCCACCTCTGGGTTACATAAGAACTTCTGGGAGAAGACATGATCTTCTCTTTGTCCTGTGGTCTTAAAAGGTGGGGGCCTCAGCAACTGCTTAGCACATGGTTAAAATTCATGATCTCAGCATGCAAAACATTTCAACACTTTTGCATTTAAACATACAAAAGCCTTGGGGCTGGGAGGTGGCTCAGCAGAGTAAGCACATGCCTGGCAAGTACAAGGTCCAAAGTTCAATCGCTGGTACTGCATGCAGTGCCGCCCAGAATCAGACGTGGTGGTACATGCCTATAATCCCAGCACTGGAGAGGCTGAGACAGGAGAATTACTAAGAGTCTGAACTGCATAGTGAGACCCTATATCAAAACACAGATAAATGAATAAAATAAAATAAACAAACATGCAAAAGCCTTTACAACCCCCATGTTCAGTGAAAGTTGTTACCATTACTGGTTCTTAGCCCTATTCTTCACCTTTCTGACATGGAATTACAAAGTATTCATGAAAGCATTCATTCTTAAGATAGCTAACACTATAGCACCTTTTATGTACTAGGCTCTGTTGTAAGCACATTATAAAATAATACTTTGAGGGTGGTAGCATTTCTTCCTTCCTTTTCTCTTTTTTAATGGAGCTAGGGTCTCACTATGTAGTCCAGGCTGGCCTCAGACTTACTGTGTAGCCCAGTTTAGCCTCAAAACTCTCAGTGATCCTCTTGCCTCAGTCTCCTGAGTGCTGGGATTACAGGTATGCACCACCACACCTGGCTTTCCACCATTTTACAGTGGAACAAAGTGGCTATGGAAATGGTTCACAATTAGAAAGTCTGCCAAGAATGTACAAGGCCCTGGGTTTAATCCCTAGAACCACAAAAGACAGAGAAAGGAAGGGAAGGGAAGTAGACAGACACAGAAAGGTCTTTTGTCCAAGGCCACACAATAAACAACAGAGCTAAGGGTATCTAATAACTTCAGAGACATGTCTCTCATAGTAGCATAGACTTCTAGAAGTATAGGCCTTGGAAGTCACGTACTATTTCTCAGACTGAACAGTGTCTATGAATTGCCTGAGGGTCCTGTTAAAATGTAGGTTCTCTATTTTTTCTAATGTCTTATCTATTATTTTTCTATTGTCTTTTTACTTTCATTTATTTATTTAAAGACTTTACTTTTTTGGCAGGACCAGGGTTCAAACCTGCACTTGCCAGGCAGGCACCTGTGCCATAGAGCTATCTCCCCAGCCCCTCTATTGTCTTTTTAAAAAGAGAGGGCAGGTAGCAGACTAAAGCACCTTCTTAAGCAGTGTGGGCTGCGGGCCGGGCTTGGTCTCCAGCCTGCCATCCCATGCCTGCTGGGCCCAGGGTCTTGCTGAGACTGGGCGTGGTGGCATGAGCCTGTAATCCCAGTGCTTGGGAGGCTGAAAACAGAAGCACTATGAGTCTGATCTATGTAGTGAGACCCTATAGAACCTGTACTAAAATACATAAAATAAATAAATAAAATAAAAATGTAGATTCTTACTCAGCAAGTCTGAGAGAGCCCAGAAAGTCTGCCTTTTGTTGAGATAATGGCTGGTGCTGCTGCTCAGGAGACTATAGGACTACAGTTTGTTGTAGCAAGATCCAGGGCCTGTACTCTGAAATCAACATTAATTAGAAAACAAATGAGAGCAATGATCTACATGAATCAGGGACATACCTTAGGATAACCTCCCCTGTTAGAGTCAGGATGAGCATATAAACTTCAACAAACAAGACAGAATTACTGGGAGGTTCTTTGATGGGAAAAAAGACTGGAGGAGGAATCTCCGTGTTATAGAAAACTATGACCAGTGCTTATGGTCAAGGTAAGAATCAGGATATACCATCTGCTAGTCATATCAATGGAGTCTATTGCAGTTAAAAACATGCAGCTGGGGAGAAGGAGGGCTAGGAAAAGGATGATCAATAGGTACTGAATTAGGGTTAAATAGAAGTCAGTTCTGGGGTGCTACGGGCAATAGATCAACTGTGGGTAACAAGGTCACATATTTCAAGAACATTGAAGAGTTTTGAATATTTTTGCTGCAAAGAAATAACTTTAGGGCTGGAGGGATAGCTCAGTGGCATAAGCGCCTTCCTGGCAAGAGCAAATTCCTGCATTTGGTCCCTGCTACCAAAAAAAAAAAAAGGACAGGACAGATATATGTTTACCTTGACTTGAACGTCATACATGTTTACATGTTACTGAAACATCACATAGTGCTCCAAAATATGTACAAATTTTACGTAAGATAGAAGAAATAAATTAAAACTATAAATAAACATACAGTCAAATTTCTTAATAAAGGACATGTGGTAACTGAAACTACCAGCACAGTCATTAAGCATACAGTAACATGGACTACCTCCCATTTCTTCATCTGTAAAACAGGAATGTGCCTACACCTCAGAGTGTTAAGAGTCAGTAGAGGGGCCCAGAGGGATGGCTCAGTGGTCTAAAGCGCCTGCTTGGGAAAGCTTGGGCGGCTGTAGGGACTGCAGTTTGATCCCCGGCACCACATGCTGCGCCAGCCCTGCCCTTGGGGTGGGCTGAGCTGAGCCAGCCATAAAAATGAGTGAATAAACAAAGGTTCTGAAACAAGGAAAAAAAATAAATAAAGAGTCAGTGGAATAAAATACTTGGAGGAATCACTTATGCACTGCACCAAATAACCATCTAATGTATGTTTGCTGTCATCATTTCTCTACTCTATGATTATAGTAAGCCCTGTTAGCTCCTCCTGTGTGTTGTTGACTATAGTTTAACAAAAAAATAAGCAACGTAAAGAAAATATAGGAGAGAAAAAAAAAAAAAAACATTTGGAAATCTCAATTCCAGGCATCTTTTTTAAGAATTTTTTTTCTTGTTTCAGAACTTTTGTTTATTTGTTTATTTATTTTTATGGCCAGCTCAGCCTGCCCTCAGGACAGGGCTAGCGCAGCATGTGGTGCCGGGGATCAAAGCGCAGTCCCTGCAGCCGCCCAAGCTTTCCTAAGCAGGTGCTTTAGACCACTGAGCCATCCTGCTGGGCCCCACAGGCATCTTTATGGCATCTGAATATACAGAGAAAGGAAGACGTTAGCCTTAAAAATAATTTTCACCAATTAAAATTGGGCCACATTGCTGATAGCTTAAGAATCAGAAAACATAGTTAAGGGAGCCTGGCGGAATGGCTCAGTGGTTTAAAGCGCCTACTTGGGAAAGCTTGGGCGGCTTCAGGGACCGCGGTTCGATCCCTGGCACCACATGCTGCGCCAGCCCTGCCCTCAGGACAGGCTGAGCCGGCCATAAAAATGAGTGAATAAACAAACAAAAGTTCTGAAACAAGAAATAAATAAATAAATTTTAAAAATTTTAAAAAAAAGAAAACATAGTTAAGATGTTTTAATTTTTATAATTATTAAAATAAGACACAGTTACAGAAACCACACAAGACAAAGGTATAGCTGAAGAAACTATTATAAAGTGGCCAACCTTCGAAACCACCATCCAGAGAAACAGAACCTTGCCCAACCCTAAATGCCACATTCTGATAACATTCCCTACTTCCATCACCCCCTCCCTCTGGCCCTAAGAGGATACCATGCTGAACATAATCATTTCCTAGCATACTTTTTGTAGTTTTAAAACCTACATGTAAATGGCTGGCCAATTAGTTCAGGAGATTAAGGTGCTTGCAAGCTGGCACAGGGGCCAGGGGTTCACTTCCCAGGTGCGCCTATAATCCCAGCTCTTGGGAGGCTGTAAACAGAAAGATCACTACAAGTCCAATCTAGTAGTGAGATCCTGAATATCCTATAGAGTCCCTTCCTTCCAAAAATAAAAACCCAGCAGCCATATTCAAGTTGTCATTATAGTTGGAATACTTTTTCAAAAGGATGCTTTCTTTTTTATTACCCTGTATAGTTCACTGGAATAATATTACTATTTCTTTATCATCTTCAAATAATGATTTGGTTTCTATTATCCTTCAAAAATGTAACCAATCAGTTACATACACACAATTATGAACCCATGCTCTTTAACATATTTATACTGTTTATTAAACTATCCTTAGTAATGGTCATAATTGTCCCACTGGGCTTGAGTCCTTTTGACATGACCCTGACAGTTCCTGCTGGACTCCTGGATCTGGTATGGTAAATTGGCCCAAACTTATCTTGTGCATTTCCTGCCCCACACCTGAAATCAACCATTCCAAAAAGCTCCGGCCTTTAGGGCCAGAGATATAGCTCAGCAGCATAAGTGCCTGCCTGGCAAGCACAAGTTTGATCCCTGGTACCACAAAAAAAAAAAAAAAAAAAAAAAAAGAAACTCTAGTCTCTTTCTGTGAGAAATGGTATGTCAAGACTACTGCTGGTTAGCTCAGTTGTTTAAGTAACTGCGTGGAAGAACCCAGACAGATGCAGGGGGCTGAGGTTTGATCCCCAGTTCCACATGCCATGCCAGACTTACCCTTAAGCCTCGGCCAGCCAAAAAAAAAAAGACTACGATCTCTGTACCAGGAGTATTCATCATCCTGGATTGGCCATTGTTTCTAGGCCCTTTCAGGGGATAAAGATAGAAAGTTCAAGCATTTTTCTTATGAGAGCTGGGGATCCGGCTCAGTAGTGAGCAATTGCCTAGAATGCATGAGGCATTGAGTTTAATCCCTAGAGCCACGAAAACAAACTAAAAAGAGCAACAACAAAAATACATGTGGGAGGGCCCGGCGGGATGGCTCAGTTGTCTAAAGCGCCTGCTTGAGAAAGCTTGGGCGGCTTCAGGGACTGCGGTTCGATCCCCGGCACCACATGCTGCGCCAGCCCTGCCATTGGGGCAGGCTGAGCGGGCCATAAAAATGAGTGAATAAACAAACAAAGGTTCTGAAACAAGAAAAAAATAAATAAATGAAATAAAAAATT